>CAUYRH010064257.1:0-35956 GCA_963574655.1 Perodicticus potto
AAACCTTTAAAGAGGAACTAGCACCTATATTACTTAATCTTTTCCAAAACATTGAAAAAGAAGGAATACTTCACAACACGCTCTATGAAGCAAATATCACCCTGAACCCCAAACCAGGAAAAGACCCAACAAGAAAAGAAAACTATAGACCAATATCTTTAATGAACATAGATGCAAAAATATTCAATAAGATCCTAGCAAACAGAATCCCGCAACATGTCAAATGACTTATACACCATGACCAAGTGGGTTTTATCCCGGATCTCAAGGTTCGTTCAATATACATAACACTATAAATATAATACAATATAACAAACTAAAAAACAAAGACCATATGATTCCCTCAATAGATGCAGGAAAAGCTTTTGTTAATATCCAGCATCCTCTCATGATCAGAACACTTAAGAAAATAGGCATAGAAGGGACTTTTCTTAAACTGATAGAGGCCATCTATAGCAAACCCACAGCCAATATCATATTGAATGGAGTTAAACTGAAATCATTTCCACTCAGATCAGGAACCAGGCAAGGTTGCCCATTATCTCCATTGCAATCAGGCAAGAGAAGGCATTCAAGGGTATACAAATAGCATCAGAGGAGATCAAACTTTCACTCTTTGCAGATGATATGATTGTATACCTGGAAAACCCCAGGGACTCAACCACAAAACTCTGAGAAGTGATCAAGGAATACAGTAGCATCTCAGGATACAAAATCAATACTCATAAATCAGTAGGTTTTATATATACCAATAATAGTCAAGCTGAAAAAACAGTCAAGGACTCTATTCCCTTTATAGTTGTTGCAAAGAAGATAAAATATTTGGGAGTTTACCTAACAAAGGATGTGAAAGATCTCTATAAAGAGAATTATGAAACTCTGAGAAAAGAAATAGCTGAAGATATTAACAAATGGAAAAACATACCATGCTCATGGCTAAGAAGAATCAAGTAACCCCATTTCATTGTGGGCAAGGGACTTGAACAGAAGCTTCTCTGAAGAAGATAGGCACATGGCCTACAGACCCATGAAAAAATGCTCATCATCTTTAATCATCAGAGAAATGCAAATCAAAACCACTTTGAGATATCATCTAACTCCTGTAAGAGTGGCTCACATAAAAAAATCTCAAAACTACAGACGTTGGCATGGATGTGGAGAAAAGGGAACACTTTTGCACTGTTGGTGGGAGTGCAAGCTAATACGTCCCTTTTGGAAAGAAGTATGGAGAATACTCAGGGATCTAAAAGTAGGCCTGTCATTTGATCCTGCAATTCCTCTACTAGGTGTATATCCAAAAGACCAAAAATCACTTTATAACAAAGATATTTGCACCAGAATGTTCACTGCAGCTCAATTCATAATAGCAAAGTCATGGAAGAAGCCCAAGTGCCCATCGACTCATGAATGGATTAATAAATTGTGGTATATGTATACCATGGAATATTATGCAGCCTTAAAAAAGATGGAGACTTTACCTCTTTTACGTTTACATGGATGGAGCTGGAACATATCCTACTTAGTAAAGTATCTCAAGAATGGAAGAAAAAATATCCAATGTACTCAGTACTATTATGAAACCAATTTACAATCACTCATACTTTCATATGAAGAATAGTTCACAACTATGGCCCAAGATGAAGGAGAGGAGGGAAGAGAGGGGAGGGGGGAGGTCATCATGAGGGAGGGTGAATGGTGGGATCACACCTATGGTGCATAATGCAAGGGTACATGTCGGATCTATTAGCATAGAGTATAAATGTCTTAAGACAATAATTAAGTAAACGAGATGAGGTATATATTAACCACTATGATGTAAGCGTTCCTAATTCTATATATCAGCACATTGTACCCCATAAATGCATTAATGTATACATGATCTATTTATGATTTAATAAAAAAAAAGAAAATTGATAGAACATAGTTTGAGGCAAATACACAAAGAAGTAGGAACACTTTTCTTGCTACTCTTGTGCAAGTTCAGGAGTAGTAACTCTCTGGCAAGGCTCCAAAGTTATTATAAAGGGTCTGAAAATGCACATATTCTCCAAGAAGAGATTGAGAGCTGCATAAAGAAAAGACTCCCCTCTTAAAAGAGGTTGGGAACCATTGCCCTAGCTCCCTTTTGACTTTGTTTATTCTGCCTCTTCAGGAATAGAGGGGAAAGAATGGGGTAACAGGCAACAGTGTTGGTGGGAAGGATGGTAAAGCACTGTCTGATACCATTCTCATTAACCAGAAGATGTAGAAGTAAAGCTGGGATGCTGCTTCTCCCTGTTCTATTCTCACTCAAGTATTAAGTTAAGGTGCCCTCAAAGAAAGAATTAAACCACTATATGGAAAATAACTATATTTTCCCTCAATTTCTGTGATTTGGGGTCCTTCAAATGACTGGGAGGTTGGGAAGTTTCTGAATAAAGAAGGCTGTTAAATTATATTGTTGCCCAAATCAAGACAATATCAAATTGAAAAAGAATCAGTAGAATTTCCAATCAAATTGGCATAGTGAATTAATGCTTCATTCAACTAATCCTGTATGTGCTAAACATATGGCAATGATAGATACAATTAAAAAATGGAAAACCCAAAGGCCATTGCTGGGCTTGAAAAACAAAACTAACATCTTTGTGGACCAGAAACACAATAGAAATGCAAAGTAGTGAGCTAGGCGAGAGCTGCAGCCTGTTAGGGTCTGGATCTTAAAGTGGCTAGTGGCAACTGGAAATTCAGCTTTTATGGAATATGCAGGCTAAAATGCTGTGTCCAAGATGGAAATCAAAGCCAACCATGTTACTGGAAGCCAGAAACTGAGGCAGGACTAGGTAACCAACCATCCTGGTTTTCCCAGGACTCTCATTCTTTCAGCACTAAAAATCCTGAGTCCTAAGCAACTCTTTAGTTACAACCAAATAGCAATGGTTTGTCACTATTTTCCCCAGCCCCATGAAAGGAGGCTCAAGAAAATTGTTGATGATACTGCCTGGGGCTGCACAGGAAACTTTGGACCCAGGAAGGCAAAGAGACAAAAGAAAAACATCACTACAGCAACTGAGATGAACAGCTGGCTTAGTTACTGAATTGGCCACATTCCCAACATCAGTAAGGAGCAGGAGCCCTCTAAAGCCATTTTTAGAATGTATTCTGGCATAGGGTATAGAATGCGGATAAGGGAAGATAGAAATATTTATCAAACTTGGTGGGTGAGCCAGGGGTGGTGGCTCATACCTGTAATCCCAGCACTTTTGGGAGGCTGAAACAGGAGGATCACTTGAGGAAAGGACTGAAGTTAGAGAGTTGACAGTTGCTCCCACCAAGGTGGCTGTAGTTCAGTAGTTCATTCAAACATAAATGATCCAACAGAGAGGGTGGAAATGATGATGCAGGAAAGAGGAGAAAGTTGTAGAATCACTTTCACTGAGAGTAACTGGGATGAGATCTAGCGTACAAGTTGCAGGGATATGAAGTTAGGGACATTTCATTCATAGAAACAGGATGGAAAGTAGAGAATACAGGCACAGATCCAGGCAGGGACTGTATGGTGGTGGCAGGTGGATGGTCATGGAAGTTCTTTTCTAATTACTTCTATTCTCAGGGAAATAGGAAGCAAGGGCTGAAAAGGAATATGAGGGAAGAAGTATTGGTGGTGTGAGGAGGATAGGGTATAAAGCAGTGGATTAGTGGAGTGGGAGAATAAATATGTTTGCCATGGTTGGTCTTTTTAACCCAATATATATTTTCAATTTTCTAACATTTTGCTGTTAAATATATTGATACAAAGAAAGCATCATTTTGGCTCGACGCCCGTAGCTCAGTGGTTAGGGCACTGGTCACATGCACGGGGGCTGGTGGGTTTGAACCCCGCCAGGGCCTGCTAAACAACAATGACAATAATAAATAAATAAATAGCCGGGTATTGTGGCAGGTGCCTGTAGTTCCAGCTACTTTGCAGGCTGAGGCAAGAGAATCGCTTAAGCCCAAGAGTTTGAGGTTGCTGTGAGCTGTGATGCCACAGCACTCTGAGGGAGACATAGTATGACTCCGTCTCAAAAAAAGAAAGCATCATTTCTCTCACATTCAGAGTGAGACTCTATCTCACTTTACCGCCCTCGGTGGAGTGCCGTGGCCTCACACAGCTCACAGCAACCTCCAACTCCTGGGCTTAGGCGATTCTCTTGCCTCAGCCTCCCAAGTAGCTGGGACTACAGGTGCCCGCCACAACGCCTGGCTAGAAAGCATCACTTTGATGCAAGTAATTATCAACGTACATCCATCTTTACTATTCTACTTTAGACAAATAGCAAATCCTGCCCTCTCGTAAGGGTAGAAGGGTCTTAGAAATGTATAGCTAACAGTGGGCAGAGTTGTAGCTTTCTTGTACATTCGTAGAATTTCTTCTTTGTTAAAAGACCTATTTCAAAAAAGAATCAGCACATTATAATTTTAAGTGTACTTGTAATTGTGTATGTTTCCCATTTACCTTAAGATTGCTGCTCATGAGAAAACTAAGAAGAAAATTAATGTCATAGACAGAAAAAAATTCTTATTGTAAGAGGCTGGAATATTAGAAATGCTTTCAAAAATACCATAAAGCTTTCTAAGCTCACATAGAGAGCTTAGAAAAAATAAGTGGCATTTTTTCATAGCCTGCAGGTATCATTTAATAAAATCATCTCAAATAAATAAGGTTGTAAGCAACGTCATAAATGTGCTATACATCAAAATTATAAATTCGTAAAATGTCCAATGAAGTTACAAGGAGACTAATTATCATTTTATGCTTTTTCTATCGATGTAACTCAGGAAAATAGAAAAGTAATCACAGTGTTTTACAGGATACAAACAGTGTCTGGATTCTCCTAAATCACGTTATTCTCTAAAACTCTATATTTGAGAAAAAGGAATTGATACCTAAATTACTGGACTACATTTAACATGTATATATTTTTCCAGAATTTAAACCTTTTGTAAATGTCTCATCATCCAAAAATCCCCTTATTATGAAATTTTTAGGCAGGTGTTCCAAAACAGGAATCTCTTTCATACTCCTATTCCTCCTGCCGCCTGCAACATGCTGATTCAAAAAGGACAAGTATCTTTACAACTGATTCATTTTTTCAATAATGAGGTAATGGTTTTTCCTTGTGTGTGTGTGATGGTAAATTAATATTTAAGAAAATTAGGCCACTTCCTATAGATACTGCTCATGTTTGGATAGGAGATGTTCAAAAATAATCTTGAGGCTGGGTGCAATGGTTCATGCCTGTAATCCCAGGACTTTGGGTAGCCAAGGTGGAAGGATTGCTTAAGCCCAGGAGTTTGAAGTTGCTGTGAGGTAAGATGATGCCACTGCCCTCTAGCCTGGACAACAGAATGAGATCCTGTGATCCTGTCTCACCAAAAAATAAATAAATAAATAAAAAGAAAAAAAAAATCATTAGGAGTATTCAAAACCAAGTAAATACTCAATACCCTCCATTTTTTGGTATGTATGAAGCAAAATTAACCAAATTAACTCGCTGATTCCTAGGAAACATTTAGAGGTCTAAAAATCTGTTCTAATTCCTACTAAAAATACAGGGAAGCAGTTATAATTCTCAGGCAGAATCATTTATTCTTCTCAGTTCAAGTTTTGCTTTTGAATGGCTTTGGGCAGTTTTTCACTCTTGGACAAAATCCATGTAGCCATTCTTTGCCCTTTTGCAAATGTAGATAATTAAAAAGAAAAAAAAGAAATCAGTGGGCAGCGTCTGTGGTTCAGTGGGTTGGGCGCCGGCCCCATATACTGAGGGTGGTGGGTTCAAAACCGGCCCCAGCCAAACTGCAACAAAAAATAGCCAGCTGTTGTGGCAGGCGCCTACAGTCCCAGCTAGTCCGGAAGCTGAGGCAAGAGAATTCCCCAAACCCAGGAGTTGGAGGTTGCTGTGAGCTGTGTGATGCCACAGCACTCTACAGAGGGTGATAAAGTGAGACTCTGTCTCTGCAAAAAAAAAATCAGCTGAAAGTGAATAATATAAATGTTCAAGCTAGGTCCACTCTATGATCAATCACAAGGGTCAGGAGAATGCCTGTGATGAGGGAGGCCTGCACTCGGAAGTAGTTTCTGACAGGTTAAGAATACATATCAAAGAAACTTGGATCCCTTTACTAATATATTGTAAATGGATGAAACATTACTGGAGGGGGGCAAATTTTAACTAAAAAAAGTCTTAAAGGGCCATTCATATTTTCAGCCGATTGTACCTCTTAAACTATAATCTCATGCTTTATTATTTTATTCTAAATTTGTCTTTTCATTCCTTCACAGAAGGGAAATATAACTCAAGAACAAATTTCAATCATAACACCTCTTGTGTAAGATATTCCTGATGAATAAGTCTTGAAAAATAATAGCTAGAATAAGCTTTTTGTTTTATTCATAGCTTTTAATCATCTCAGCAATTCTTGCCCCTCATTTGCATATATAATTGAAGGTTGACTGTGCTACTGCTACACTCCAAATTTCATTCTGGTACCATCTGTACCATCAGCTCTGTCCAAACATTCAAAGTGTCTCAGGTCTAAATCTCTGCTTTCTGTTAATAGACGGTATTTCTTTTTCTTTTTTTTTTTTTTTTGATACAGAGCCTCGGGCTGTCGCCCTGGGTAGAGCGCTCTGGCATCACAGCTCAAAGCAACCTCCAATTCCTGGGCTCAAGCGAGTCTCCTGCTTCCGCCTCCCAAGTAGCTGGGACTACAGGCGCCCGCCACAACGCCTGGCCATTTTTTGGTTGCAGCCGTCATTGTTTGGTGGGCCCGGGCTGGATTCGAACCCGCCAGCTCAGGTGTACGTGGCTGGCGCCTTAGCCCGTTGAGCCACAGGCGCTGAGCCAATAGACGATATTTCTATTTTGTGTGGGAAAAGAGAGGGGAGAACTTGTCTCACATTGATTATTTAAATAAGCAGTTAATCCCAAAGTCTTATTCAAACAATTGATGTGAAACAGAACTATAAAACTGGGGAAAACTGAAAGCCAGCTCAAATAAGTCCTCTTGAGTGGAGTTTGTCTGATGCTTCCTTAAGAAAATAGATTCCCGCATCTGTAGCACAGTGGTTACGGCTCCAGCCACATACACCGAGGTTGGCGGGTTCGAACCTGCCCAGGCCAGCTAAGCAACAATGACAACTGCAACAGAAAAATAGCCCAGCGTTGTGGCAGGTGCCTGTAGTTCCAGCTACTTGGAAGGCTGAGGCAAGAGAATCGCTTAAACCCAAGAGTTTGAGGTTGCTCTGAGCTGTGAAGCCAAAGCACTCTACTGAGGGCGACATAGTGAGACTCTGTCTCAAAAAAAAAAAAAAAAAAGAAAAGAAAATGGAGTCATTGTTTGCTTCAGCCTCTGTGTTGGAGAGTACTACTGACAACATGCTTTGCAGGTGGTGTTAGTCCAATACAATTATACTTAGCTTCTTCACCTATGAAGAAGCACTTTGCCTTATTCACTTACCTATCACGTAAGTACCTATTCTATATAATTCTATTAAGACGAGGTGTTTCAACTTAATAACCTCAAATATTCTTTCTAAATAAAATTCTATGATTTCTATTTGTCTTAACCTCCACTTATAGATTTTGAAAACTGTTAAGAATGTTTACATTAATACACAAAAGTTGTCAATTTGGTCATTAGTGGAGTGCTAATCCTTTCTTTGCATTCCGTTGGTGATTTGAGATGCAGCGTGAAGTTTATGTAAGTAAATTCCTGTTAACAGTTTTTCTAGACTAGCGCTGTCCAATAGCAACAAAATACAAGCCAAAAATACAAACCACAAATGTCGTTTAGAATTTTCTAGTAACTACATTAAATAGTAAAAAGAAATGGGCAAAATTAATGTTAACATTTTGCTTAACACGGTATGTTCCAAACAATCATTTTAATATATAATCAATACAAAATAATGATAAAGATATTCTTTTTAAAAAATCTTTAAAAGCCAGTGAGTCCCTTACCCTCCTAGTACATTTCAATTTGGACCAGCCACATTTCCAGTGCTTAGTAGCCTATGCAGCTGGTTAGTGGCTGCTGTATTGACAGCATAGTTTAGAGGCTTGATATGCAAAGTGTGGTATATGGACTGGGAGCACTGGAATCAGAAGAAAGTTTTTTAGAAATGCAAATCCTGGCCCAGCCTCTGTACTACACTGGAGTCCAGTTTTGTCGTCATAGCTCAGAGCATTCTCAAATTCCAGGACTCAAGTGATCCTCCTGGCACAGCCTCCCAAGTAGTGGGACTATAGGGGTGCACCTCGATGCCTGGCTAATTTATCAATATTATCATTTATGATTATGACTATGATTATTTTGTAGAGATGAGGTCTCACTATGTTACCCAGGATGGTCTCCAACTCCCAGCCATAAGCAATCCTTTTGCCTGAGCTGCCTAAAGTGCCAGGATTGTAGACGTGAGCCACTACACCCAAACACCAGTGAAACTTTTAAACATTTTTATAACTTCCACATTTCAAATTTGTGTAAGTTTTATGCTTCCTGGGTCACCTGCTTCTTTTTTTTTTTTTTAATAACATTTCTTTTAATTACAAAGCCTAACTTTCTTATACTATAGAAAAATTAGAGAATAAAAACGAGAAAAAATAAAACAAAAGCCACTTATAATTGTATCAGCCAGAGATAACTACTACCGAAATTTTTGGTGTTTATCTTTTTACTCTCTAATATGTTATTTATTTCCTAATTACCTAATATATTTATTTATTTATTTATTTATTATTTATTTAAAATTTATTATTATTTATATATATTTATTTAAAATATATATATTTATTAGTGATAGGGTCTTAGTTTCCGTTGCCCCAGGCATAAAGGCAGTGGCACGATCATAGCTCACTGCAACCTAAATTCCTGGGCTCAAGTGATCCTCCTGCCTCAGCTTCACAAGTAGCTGGGTATCTGGGACCACAGTCTGATACCACCATGGCTAGCTAATTTTTCTATTTTTTTGTAGGAGTCTCACTATGTTCCTCAAGATGGTCCCAGACTTTTGACTTCAAATGACTCTCCTTCCTCAGCCTCCCAAAACTCTGGGATTAAAGGTATGAGCCACTGTGCTTAGCCTATATATTCTTATAAATAATTCAGATAGCAACCTATAAACTAAGGACTCTCTAAATCGCTTTCTCAAATTCAGTCCTTCCCATAGAGGTAATTGCCATTATGAGTTTGAAGGATATTCTTTCAAATCTTGTAGGAACATAAGGGTATACACGTATTTGTATGACATGACATTTGTTTTACCACAGCTCCAGTAATCACAGATGTTTCTTCTATCCCTATTGTTTTACTTTTTCTACAATGCTATATTAATTTATTGTACAATTGTCTTTTGAGTCTGGTTTCTTTCACATAGCCCAATGTACTTGCAATTCATCTATGTATTGTTGGACATATTGGTAGTTTGGTCTTTTTATTGCTCAACAGTATTCTATTCTATGGATGTACATTGTATGAATGTGTGTTGATCCATTTATCAGTTAAATGACAATAGGATTGTTTCCAGTTTTTGGTGATTATGAATAAAGTTGCTAAAAAAATTGACTTTTAGGTTTTTAAGTAAACATGTAGGAGTGGGATTTATATTAGAAAACATGTTTTTTAATGGCTGCACTATATTTTAGGACTTGAATGTATATGTAAATTGTTTAATCAATCAATATTGAATATTTACTCTGTATTAAATAAGGAGAATATAGTGAACATGGTACTGGTCACTGTTGATCCCAATCCTCATGGAATTTGTTTTTAATCAAATCCCCATTAATAGACATATAAGTTATTTCCAATTCCCCCTATCATTTACTTCAATCATTACCTATCATCGATATCTCCTCAGAAATTTTCCTAGGAGTTTTCAAGAAAAAGAAAAATGAGCATCTAGGCAGCAGTCTTGTATGGGAGAGATGCCTAACTCTAACAATGGCACTATGTTGAAAAGCTGATGTCAGAATCTAGCTCCAGGAAATTCTTGCAGTTTTATGGAAGAGAACTTGGGGTCATCCTTCATATTCCCAGACTGGTCATTTTCAAACCTTAGTGTACATCAGAATCATCTAAAAGGCTGGTTAAAACACAGATTTGTGGATTCCATTTCTGATTTAGTAAGTCTGGCATGGGGCCCAAGACTTTGCTATTTTTTTGTAATTTATTTATTTAATCATAGCTGTGTACATTAATGCAATTATGGGGTACAATGTGCTGGTTTTATATACAATTTGAAATACTTTCATGAAGCTGGTTAACATAGTCTTCACTGCTTTTCTTAGTTATTGTGTTAAGACATTTATATTCTACACTTAGTGGATTTAACATGTACCCTTGTAAAATGCACCATAGATGTGGTTCCACCAATTACCCTACCTCCAGCCATCCTCTCCCTTTTTCTCCCCTCCCCCTTCTCTTTCCCTTTCATCTTGGGCTGTAGTTGGGTTATAGCATTCATATGGAAGTGTGGGTGATAATATGTTCCAGCTCCATCCACATAAACATAAAAGAGGTAACTCTCCATCTTTTTTAAGGCTGCATAATTTTCCATGGTATACCTATACCACAATTTATTAATCCATTCATGGGTTGATGGGCATTTGGGCTTCTTCCATGACTTAGCAATTATGAATTGGGCTCCAATAAATATTCTGGTGCAAATATCTTTGTTATAAAGTGATTTTTGGTCTTGTGGATATATACCTAGTAGAGGAATTGAAGGATCGAATGGTAGATCTATTTTTAGATACTAAGTGATCTCCAAACATCTTTCCAAAAGGAATATATGAGCTTGCATTCCCACCAGCAGTGCAGAAGTGTTCCCTTTTCTCTACATCCACGCCAACATCTCTGGGTTTGGATTTTGTGATGTGGCTAATCTTACTGGAATTAGATGATATCTCAAAGTGGTTTTGATTTGCATGATTAAGGATGACGAGCATTTTTTCATGTGTCTGTAGGCCGTGAGCCTGTCTTCTTCAGAGAAGTTTCTCTTCAAGTCCCTTGCTCACACTGAGATGGGATCACTTGTTCTTTTCTTGCTAATATGTTTGAGTTCTCTGTGGATTCTGGCTATTAAACCTTTGTCAGAGACATAACTTGCAAATATGCCCCATTCTGAGGGCTGTCTGCTTGCTTTACTTACTCTGTTCTTGGTTGTGCAGAAGCTTTTTAGTCTGATCAGATCCCAGTAATGTATTTTTGGTGTTGCTTCAATTCCTCCTCATACAATATTCTCTCAGGCTGATTTCTTCAAGTGTTTTCCCTGCAGTTTCTCTTAGTATTTTTATAGTTTCATGTCTTATGTTTAAATCTTTTATCCAGTTAAAGTCTATCTTTGTTAATGGTGAAAGGTGTGGGTCAGTTTCAGTCTTCTACAGGTCGCCAGCCAGTTCACCCAGCACCATTTATTAAATAGGGAGTCTTTTCCCCACTGAATGTTTTTGATTGGCTTATTGAACATCAAATGACCGTAAGTAGCTGGGTTCATCTCTTGGTTCTCTATTTTGTTCCATACATCTATCTTTCTGTTTTGTGCCAGTACCATCCTGTTTTGATCACTATCGATTTATAGTATAGTTTGAGGGCTGGTAGCATGATTCCTCCTGATTTGTTTTCATTTCTGAGTAATGTCTTGGCTATTCAGGGTTTTTTCTGATTCCATGTAAAATGAAGTATTATTTTTTCGAGGTCTTTAAAGTATGACAGTGGTGCTTTAATAGGGATTGCATTAAAATTGTATATTGCTGGGCAGCACCTGTGGCTCAAAGGAGTAGGGCACCAACCCCATATGCCAGAGGTGGTGGGTTCAAACCCAGGGCTGGCCAAAAAATACCGCAAAAAAAAAAATTGTATATTGCTTTGGGTAGTAGGGACATTTTAACAATGTTGATTCTTCCCAGCCATGAGCATGGTATGTTTTTCCATTTGTTAATATCTTCAGCTATTTCTTTTCTTAGAGTTTCATAGTTCTCTTTATAGAGATCTTTCACATCCTTTGTTAGGTAAACATCCAAGTATTTCATCTTCTTTGGCACTACTGTAAAAGGAATAGCATCCTTAACTGTTTTTTCAGCTTGACTATTGTTGGTGTACATAAAGACTACAGATTTGTGAGTATTGATTTTTGTAACCTGAGACACTACTGTATTCCTTGATCACTTCTAAGAGTTTTGCAGTTGAATCCCTGGCGTTTTCCAGATATACAATCATATCATCTGCAAAGAGTGAAAGTTTGATCTCCTCTGACGCTATTTGTATACAACTTGAATGCCTTCTCTTGCCGGATTGCAATGGAGATAATGGGCAACCTTGGCTGGTTCCTGATCTGAGTGGAAATGATTTCAATTTAACTCCATTCAATATGATATTGGCTGTGGGTTTGTTGTAGATGGCCTCTATCAGTTTAAGAAAAGTCCTTTCTATGCCTATTTTCTTGAGTTTTCTGATCATGAGAGGATGCTGGATATTGACAAAAGCTTTTCCTGCATCTATTGAGGGAATCATATGATCTTTGTTTTTTAGTTTGTTTATGTGATGTATTATATTTATAGTGTTATGTATATTGAACGAACCTTGAGACCCGGGATAAAACCCACTTGGTCATGGTGTATAAGTCATTTGACATGTTGCTGGATTCTGTTTGCTAGGATCTTATTGAATATTTTTGCATCTATGTTCATTAAAGATATTGGTCTATGGTTTTCTTTTCTTGTTGGGTCTTTTCCTGGTTTGGGGTTCAGGGTGATATTTGCTTCATAGAGTGTGTTGTGAAGTATTCCTTCTTTTTCGATGTTTTGGAAAAGGTTAAGTAATATAGGTGCTAGTTCCTCTTTAAAGGTTTGGTAGAATTCTGATATGAAGCTATCTGGTCCCAGACCTTTCTTTTGGGGGAGATTTTGTATAGTTTATGTTATTTCAGAACTTGATATAGGCCTGTTCAACATTGTCACTTCATTCTGGCTAAGTCTAGGAAGGTGGCATCCTTCCAAGTACTGGTCTATTTCTTTCAGATTTTCATATTTCTGAGAATAGAGTTTCTTGTAATATTCATTAGGGATTTTTTTAATTTCTGAGGAGTCTATTGTTCTTTTGCCTTTGTCATTTCTGATGGATGAAATTAGAGACTTTACTCTTCTGTTTCTGGTTAGGTTAGTTAAAGGTTTATCTATTTTATTGACCATTTCAAAAAACCAACTTTTTGATTTATTGATATGTTGTATAATCCTTTTGTTTTCAATTTCATTTAATCCTGCTCTAATTTTGCTTATTTCTTTTCTTCTGCTGGGTTTGGAATTGGAATATTCTTCCTTTTCCAGTTGCTTGAGATGTACCATTAAGTTGTTAACTTCCTCTCTTTCTGTTCTCTTGTGGAAGGCTTTCAATGCTATATATTTCTCCCTTACGACTGCTTTTGTGGTATCCCAGAGGTTCTGGTTATTCTTGTCTTCCTTATCGTTTTGTTCCAAAAATTTGGTAATTTCCTTCTTAATCTCATCTATGACCCAGCCATCATTCAGCATAAGGTTATTTAGTTTCCATGTTTTTGTAGGAGTATGCAGATTCCTGTTGTTACTGAGTTCAACTTTGTTCCATGATGGTCTGAGAAGACGCAAGGAATAATTTCTAGTCTTTTAAATTTGCTGAGGTTAGATTTGTGACCTAACATGTGATCAATTTTGGAGAATGTTCTATGGGCTGATGAGAAGGATGTGTATTCAGGTTTGTTAGGATGAAATGTTCTGTAGATGTCTGTTAAATCCAATTGTTGAATGGTTAAGTTTTAAGTCTAAAATTTATTTGCTTAGTTTCTTATTGGAGGACCTATCCAAAAATGCCAATGAGGTGTTAAAATCTCTGACTATTAACAAAAAAAAACTCTGACTATTATGGTGCTGGCGGAAATCAAGTCGCTCATGTCTGTTAGAGTCTCTCTTATAAAGTGAGGCACATTCTGGTTGGGTCCATTGTTGCAACCCCTATGGCCCTGGACTCAATTGCTGCAAGAAGGAACCAGGAATGACACCAATTATAAGTAGAAGCTTGGGGGAGGCTAACCTTAATTGCAGGGTAGCCCCAAGCCCCCTCTGCAACAGCTATTTACTAAGGTTATACACAACACGTGTGGAGAGTTAGGGTAATGACATAAACAACAGGTGTGGAGAGTTCAGGTAATTACATATGAGGGCTGCATGCATAAGGATTGCCACATGTTTTTTCTCACGTGTTCTTTGCCCACAACACTCATGAAGAACTAAGCATCAATGTTTAACACATGCTTACTAGTGAGTGACTGATCTTATCTATTTCTGGAACACTGAGTTACTTGGGGAATTGCCACCAAGTCACAAAACGTCTCTAGGCTTGCCAGAAGACTGTCCTGTTTTCAGCATTTCCTTTTAATGTGATAAGAATCAGTTTTCAAGCATGGTGTCCATTCCTCTACAGTCCATACATGTTAATAATTGAAATCTCATGTTGAGTGTCACCCTTAACAAATATGACGTGACCATCCTTGTCTTTCCTTACATTTTTTGGTTTAAAGCCTATTTTATCTACGAATAAAATTGCAACACTTGCTTTTTCTGATTTCCATTTGCCTGAATTATAGATGACCATCCCTTTGCCCTGAGTCTATATTTATCTTTTAAGGTAAGATGAGATTCTTATATGCAACAGATATCTGTCCTGAGTTTTTGTATCCAGTCAGCCAACCTGTGCCTTTTTAGAGGACAATAAAAGCCATTCACATTAATTGAGAGTAGTGATAAGCCTGGTAGTATTTTGGGTATTGAGTTTTTCAAAAGTCCAGTGGACATTTTTAATCCTTTTGCCACGATGGACGTTGGAATTTGATCAAAAGTTTCTGAGTGAGTCTACTTTAGTGGTAGAGCATTGTGCTGGTCATCATGGAGGACGTGTCTGAGAACATCCTGGAGAGCTGGTTTATTTATGTCAAATTTCTTCAACATGTGAATGTCATTAAAGTACTCAAGTTCTTCATCATAAATGAAACTCAGTTTAGCAGGATTCAGGGTTGAAAGTTATTTTGTTCTAGGAGGTTAAAGGTCGTTGACCATCCTGTTCTAGCTTGAAAAGTTTCAGCAGAGAGATCTGCAGTCATTCTAATATTCTTCCCCTTGTAGGTTATGGTTTTCTTACATCTTGTTGCTTGCAGAATTTTCTCCTTTATATTAACTTTGGTGAAGTTAATTATAATGTGTCTGGGAGGTCCTTTATTTGGATTGAGTGATGGTGGGGTTCTGAAACTGTCTGCTATCTGAATTTCAGAATCTCTTGGCATGTTTGGGAAGTTCTCCTTGATTATCTTGGAGTAGAGCATCTGAGCCTTTCGAAGCAACCTCATTTGCATTCAGGAATTCTTCATAAGGTGAATATTAGTTTTTTTGGTATTATCCCATAGCTCTCTGAGAGAATGATCTGTTTTTGCTCTCCACTTCTCTTCCTCTTAGAGCATTTGAGAGTGTTCGAAAGCTTTGTCTTCAATGTCAGAAATCCTTTCTTCTGCCTGCTCCATTCTGTTACTGAGGGATTCTACTGTATTTCTCACACCTTGGAGGGCTGTAAATTCTTTTCTCAATGTGTCAAAATCTTTGGTGATTTTGTCTTTGAATTCATTGAATTCTGGAGATAACTTTTGAATTATTCCTAGAATTTCTAATTCCAGGTTTATTTCCATTCTGTTAATTTTATTTTCCATCCAAATTCCAGACTCGATTTCTGACATTGCATCCATTTATTTATGAATGGGATCTTCTGGTGTGTCTGCCTTGCCATTCCTTGGGGAAGTTGATCTACTCTGATTATTCATGTTGCCAGATTTTTTCCACTGATTCTGCCCCATGATTATTTTTTACTGTTTGGCTAGATGAGCAGGTAAGGTGGAATTGGATTGGGGGCTCCTGGAGTAGTGATTAACCAGCCCTTTGCCCAAGAGCTGGAACTGGTGACTGCAGCTTTTCCCCTACAGCTTTGCAAAGGACCTGTAAAGTACTATATAGCCTGAGACACTGGGGACCTGCTTGGTGTGGTGGGGCTAGGTGGCTCTGTCTTGTATTCATCCAGTCTCTGTCCAATTCTAGTGAATCAGTAACTCTGGGTTGAAGTCTCAGCTGTGGAGAAATACAAGCAACTAAGCTGTGGAGAAATACAAGCAACACTGCCCCCCCCCCCCACAGGCAACAAGTGGAAAAGGAAAATCAAACCTTCCCACAACAACACAACCAGGGTAACACCTTGAATGGTCCTCAGGTGATTGGCCCAGGTCAAGAGTTCCAAATCAATTGTCCCAGTCAGCACCAAGTCTCAAGTGGGAGAGTTCAAAAGGTCTCTAGCAACTAGATAGCAGGGGTCTGCTGGCAGCTCAAGTGTGGCTCGCTCCAGGCCTCCACAGAGTCAGAAGGGCCTGCCTAGCAAATGAGTTAGTCCAGGGAGGTTGATGCTTCCTTCCCCACCTTGCACCTCTGTCACACCCAGTCACTGGTAACCCCACAGGGCTGTGGCCCAGTTCCCTCCAATTAGCAGATGCGCCAGGGGTTTGCACCTGCCTGAGTCACAGGGAGAGCTATGTCTCCTCGGTCAGGCCGCTGCATTCTGCCACCAGCTGGCAGGGGGAGCTGAAGCCTGACTATGTCAGGTGGGTAATTGAAGTCACTCAGGTCCAGCCCCACCCCAGTTTGATGTTGCTGCCACTTATATTTTCACAGAATTTGCATTTCTATCCTGGCTGTATTCCACTGTGGGCCAGGTGCTGTTTGAGTCCACAAGAAAGTGACTCAGCCCTGCCCTGTGCTGCTGCTGCTGAGCCAATTCTCACAGAACTGGCGTCTCTGTCTCTGCTGCACTCTGTGTTGGTAGCAGGCTGGTCAGAGCTCACAAAGGGTTCTCAGTTCCTGCCCCTCCCTGAGTTGATGTGGCTGACATGCCTGCTTTTGTCCCAGCTATGTTCCACTGGGGGCTGGGTGCATCTTGGGCTCACAAAAGCAGCAATTCTGACTCAGCCCCCACCCTGAGATTATGCTGCCTCTGTGCACGTGTATTCTAGTCTCCATCCCCATTGCATCCTGCCTAGGGAGGTACCGTCTCAGGCATATCCTTTGCTCATGGAGCCTGCGTTTCCGTGGCTGACACCAGAGTAGAGGCCCCGCTCCCTCTAGTTGCTAAGAGAGACTAGAAGTGTTTCTCCAAAATATCACCAGGGGTGTGAGCCTTATTGTGTACCGCCTCTGTGCTGTGCAGCAGGGCACCATTTCTTCCTCTCCTGTATGGCTCCCTTGGACCACAGTCCCTGCTTTACACGTGTGCTGCTGATTCAGAACAGACTTATAAGAGCCCATGCCTTGTCCATACCTCTTGAGAAAATGCCCAAGAGTCTGGACTCTGTGGAGGACAGGCTTCCAGACCTTGGGGTGGGAGTGAAGGGGAGTGGTGGGAGTTCAGAGTTTGTGGGTAGAGTATATGTTCAGTATTATGGCTGGCAGGAGAGTGCCATGGCACACTAGCGGGTCCCCTCTGGAGAAGGAGATTGTTTTTTAGCAGCTCTCTCCCATGGAATAGAAAAATAAGAGATTTGAACTCTGCTTGCTTGTTTGTAGAAAGTACACTGTGAGCTGTTTTCATGGGGAGGGACTCCCGTCAGCTTTGTGATGGGTTTTGTACCTATTGTTTGTTTACTTGGGGTCGCAGCTTACCTTGGAAGATGTGATTTGCACTCTTCAATCTTCTCTCTGGGCTCAGCTCCAGACCATCAACTTACTTGATAAACTTCTGTCCTTTAACTCTCCTTCTGGATGGGAGCCTCTGTGGAAAACTGGCTCCAGTCGGTCAACTTGCCTCCTCCCACCTCCTCTTCTTTTATTTTTAAATCCCAGATTAATATAAAAGTGTATACAATTAGGTTAAATTGTTTGCATTTGTTAAAGTCCAAGTTGCAGTTGAGCCCTTCACTCAGGAGATGTGCTATATGCCCCTACATTGTACTTAATAGGTGAGAGCTTACCACATCCCCACTTCATGAATTTAAATGTTTTTTCTCTCTCATGTGTTTGTGTGTGTAGTTGTTCATCTATGAGTTTCAGATTAATATTGAGTAAACTGCATGCTTGCTTTTCCATTCTTGTGATACTTTACTTTCTGCTCCTTGTCCCTAATCATCAGAGAAATGCAAATCAAAACTACCCTGAGATATCACCTAACCCCAGGAAGAAAAGCCCACATCACAAAGTCCCAAAGCTGCAGACGCTGGTGTGAGTGTGGGAAGAAGGGAACACTTACTTATTATACATTGTTGGTGGGATTGTAAACTAATACTGCCTTTTTTGAAAGAAGTATGAAAAATCTTCAAAGAATTAAGAATAGACCTTCTAGACCTTCCATTTAATGTCACGACCCCATTAGTAGGTATCTACTCAGAAAAAAAAATTATTTCACCATAAGTACATGTGCATTCGAATGTTTAGAGTAGCTCAATTCACAATTGCAAAGATGTGGAAAACAAACCAAGTGCCAATCAACCCATAAATGGATAAATACACTGTACTATATGTACACCATGGAATATTATTCAGCCATAAAGAAAGATGGAGACTTCATATCTTTTGTATTTAACTGGAAAGATTTGGAGAACATACTTTTTTTTTTTAAGAAATAGGGTCTCACTCTATTTCTTAAAAAAATAGTACCCAGGCTTGAGTGCAGTAGTATGAACATAGCTCACTGCAGTCTTGAACTACTGGGTTCAAGCCTCAGCCTCCTAAGTGGCTAAGCCTATGGGTATGCACCACCATGCCTGGCTAATTTATTAAAAAATATTTTTTTGAGGGGCAGTGCCTGTGGCTCAAAGGAGTGGGGTGCTGGCCCCATATGCCGGAGGTGGCAGGTTCAAACTCAGCCCCAGCCAAAAACTGCAAAAAAAAAAATTTTTTTTTTGAAGTGACAGTGTATTATTATGTTGTCCACTTTGGTCTTTAACTTTTTGACCTCAAGCAGTTCTCCTACTTCAGCCTTCTAAAGCACTGGGATTATATATCTGAGCCATCTTGCTGGCCAAAGTTTGCAGTTTTGAAGTTTTTTTTTTTTACAGCTTTTGGCCGGGGCGGGGTTTGAACCCACCACCCCTGGTATATGGGGCCGGTGCCCTACTGCTTGAGCCACAGGCACCGCCCCAAAGTTTGCATTTTTAACAAAGTTCCCAGGTGAAGTTAATGCTGTTTGTCCCAGGAACATACTTTTTGAGAACTGCTTTAAACTATTTCTGCTGGTTTTTGAGCTTGATAGCTTAAATTTGGAAGCTCTTTCATATCATGTTCAGAATTTGATCTAGAAGTAGCTATCCTTAAAATTACTAGAGAAGTTATTGATGCAGAAGAAATATGTGTGTGCCTGGGACTCCTCTGTAGGATCACCTTTCAACTCCAGTTGTTCAAGATTTTATTTTCACTTCTCTTGAGTTAATATCTTCAGGTAGGTTCTTTCCTAAGTTGTGCTAGTTGGCAGGGGAGCTTGTTCTCTGTCACTCTTATCACCACCAGAAGCAGGGAAGGGCTTCCTGCTTGGAAGGTTCTAATGGTGAATTGTCTTAATATTAAGCTTAAGAGTTACCTCTTTTGAGTTAGAGGGGGCTCGGTATCCTAGACGCAGGAGCCTTGTGAAAGTTCCAGGGTACTTAGGTACCTAAGACTTCAGAAGGGCTAGGGGGAACATGCTTAGGCTGGATTTAGTGGTGTGTGTCGGGGGGGGCAGTCTTAGGGACATGAATTAGCTGCAGGGGCCAGGTCCCTCAGGCAGAAGAGGCAGAGTTGCTTAGAGCTGTTGGCTGAGTATGAAGTTAACTGCAGTAAAAGTTTTCTGGTTTCCTTCCATTAGCTAGTTTGGTAGGCAGGTACAATTAAAGGATCTATGGTTTCATTCCTGATACCAGCAGCAAAACCAGTTTTAGCATTCACTAGCTCCACCACTGATTCTTTTTTTTTTGAGACAGAGTCTCAAGCTGTCACCCTGGATAGAGTGCCGTTGTATCACAGCTCACAGCAACCTCCAATACCTGGGCTCAAGTGAGTCTCCTGCCTCCGCCTCCCAAGTAGCTGGGACTACAGGTGCCCGCCACAACACCCGGCCATTTTTTGGTTGTAGCCGTCATTGTTGGTTGGCGGGCTCGGGCTGGATTCAAACCCTCCAGCTCAGGTGTACGTGGCTGGCGCCTTAGCCTGTTGAGCCACAGGCGCCGAGCCTCCACCACTGATTCTTGAGAAATTTTTTCATCTGTAAAACGAGGACAGCACCTTCACCTCTCAGGATTATTTGTTTGTTTTGGGGGGTTTTTTTTGCTGTTTTTTTTGGCCAGGGCTGGGTTTGAACCTGCCACCTCCGGCATATGGAGCCAGCGCCCTACTCCTTTGAGCCACAGGCGCAGCCCCAACCTCTCAGGATTATTGAGGAGGAGTATAATAACATGTGTAAGGCACCTAGTTAGCATGGTACGTAACACATAGTAGGCTCTATTTTATCTAATGGGAGCATGGATTGGGGGGGAGCTGTGGTTCACCGTGCTGTGGGACCTTTAGTTGACTCATCGTATAGTATGCCTGGTTTTCTTTATATATAAGGATGCTGGTATTATTCCCTCTGGAAAATGAAGCTAGCTAGGTTTGGAAGGCCTTCTGTTAAGTCACTCCCAAGCACCCGCATCTTCTGGAAGGCATATAGGATTGGAGCCTAGAGAAGCTGACAGGTTAATAGCCACACCATACTAGCATTTGAAGACTCACGATTGAGGACGACTATTCACAATATACAGCTTAGAACTAGAAGGGACAGGGCTGACTTATTTTAACCATTTATTTTACAGATTATTCTGGCAGGTTAGGTGACTTGCTCGGGGTCATGGAACATTCTAATTTTGGGGATTCCTGTGAGCTGGCCTTGTTTTCAGCCACTCCACTCTTTGTGAATCTTGTCCCCTTTGTTTTTCCTAATTATATGTGTACCAAATGAGGAGAAATTGATTAACACAGTTCTGTGTCCCTAAGTCTTGCTCAAACAGGATTTTAGAAAAGCAGGAATTTAAGGTCAATTTGCAAGAGTAAGAATATAGGTTGGCGTGACAGAAGCAGTGGAGCCCATCTTTCTATTTCCCTTTCTGCTTCCATCTGTCATTCCCAGATACTCTAAAAGGTTATAGTACTTATATATTCACTATAAGCATTATCCCAACAACCTGACTTTAGTTTGTTAGTTTAGTACCTATGTTTATATTTCAATTTTATGTTTTAACAGTCAAAAATCTTTTCTTGTTGTCTTAAGTATGCTTTGGCCACTGAAAATGATTTTTTCCCCAGTGTCAGAAACTTGCTCAAAGAAGAAAATAAGCAGAAGCCCATTTCTTTTTCTTTTTTGAGACAGAGCCTTAAGCTGTCACCCCTGGTTAGAGTACTGTGGCATCACAGCTCACAGCAACCTCCAACTCCTGGGCTCAAATGAGTCTCCCACCTCCGCCTCCCAAGTAGCTGGGACCACAGGCGCCCGCCACAACGCCCGGCCATTTTTTTCATTGCAGCCGTCATTGTTGTTTGGCGGGCCCGGGCTGGATGCGAACCCGCCAGCTCAGGTGTACGTGGCTGGTGCCTTAGCCCATTGAGCCACAGGTGCTGAGCCAGAAGCCCATTTCTTAAAATGTCTGTAAAATACAAACTTTAAATACATCTTAGCGTATTTGTTTTATAAAGGAAGGTTTCTTTTCTGGGTTTTTTTTTTTTTTTAAAGGTATGAAAACAAACTCTACTAGCAGAGGAAGTGGTAAAAAGTTCGAGAATGGCATGTATAGAGTAGACTCCTGTCTTGAGTTCTTGCTACATTTGCTAAGAGCTAAGGACCCATCACAACAAGTACCTATTACAGGACAGCATGGGTCTCCAACTCCCCCAGAATAGGAATGATTTCAGAATGATATATACAGAGTGAGCTCCTAACTCCCCACTATCTTCTTAGTTCCTGCTCCTTTTGCTGAGAGAACTAAGGACCTGTCACACACATAATACTTATTACAAGATAGCTTGATTCCCCATTCCCTTATCCCCCTTTCTTAGCAGAGAGGAAGATAGGTGGTGGTGTTCCCTAGCATTGTTCCCTAAATTGCAAAAGGGACATTTTCTCTTTGAAATGATGTTACTTAGAGCTGGCCTGAAAAGCTAATGGCTACTTTAAGGTCATTTCTATCAAAAACATGTTTGTAAGTCCAAAAATTGGTTAACCATCAACAGGCTTTTGAAATACAACCTAGCTGAACATGGTGGCTCATGTCTGTAATCTTAGCATCTTAGGAGGCTGAGATGGGAAGATCATTTGAGGCCACGTGTTCAAGATCAGTCTAGACAAAATAGTGGAACCCTGTCTCATAGCTAGATGTGATGGCACACTCCTATAGTCCCAGCTTCTGAGGAGGCAGGAAGATTCCTTCAGCTCATGAATTAGGCTGCAGTGACCTATGATTATGCTGCTGTACTCCAGCCTGAGTGACAGAGTGAAACCCTGTCTTAAAAAACAATACAGGGGGTTCGGCGCTTGTGGCTCAATGGGGTAAGGTGCCAGCCACGTACACCTGAGCTGGCGGGTTCAAATCCAGCCTGGGCATGCCAAACAATGACGGCTGCAACCAAAAAAATGTCCGGGTGTTGTGGCAGGCGCCTGTAGTCCCAGCTACTTGGGAGGTGGAGGCAAGAGACACGCTTAAGCCCAGGAATCGGAGGTTGCTGTGAGCTGTGATGCCACAGCACTCTATCCAGGGTGACAGCTTGAGGCTCTGTCTCAAAAAAAAAAAAATACAGGGCAAAAAAAAATTAAAAAACAAAAAACAATACAGGTCAGTGCCTGTGGCTCAGTGGGTAGGGCACCAGCCCCATATACCAAGGGTGGAGGTTCGAACCTGGCCCTGGCCAAACTGCAACGAACAATAGCTGGGCGTTGTGGTGGGTGCCTGTAGTCCCAGCTACTCGGGAGGCTGAGACAAGAGAATCGCTTAAGCCCAAGAGTTGGAGGTTGCTATGAGTTGTGATGCCATGGCACTCTACCAAGGGCCATGAAGTGAGACTGTCTCAAAAAAGAAACAAAAAAACCAAAAAGCAATACAAAACAATCTGCCATAGTTTGGGAAATGGCTAGATATTTTTATAACTTTGATTTACACAAATTCTTTCAAGTATGCATTAAGCAACAAGCATTTCTTGAGTTATTGAACATCTGTCACATCAATAATCACAGTACTTGTACAATCACTAAAAGCTCAAACGTAACTTGGTGATTGATTATGCTATTTGCTTTACTTTTATGCATGTTTAAAAATTTTCATAAGATTATTAAAACAATCTGTTAAAGTTTGACAAATCCCCCCAAAATCAGCCTAGGCTGAAATTGGGTGGCAACATAAGAACCCCCAATAGAAGTAAAAACTAGAATTCTGAATTGCATCTATAATATAGACAGTAAACTATCAAAATGTCGAAAAATTGAAACAATGCATCCATTTTGGATCTTACAAAATCTCACATCACTGTTGTTTCCAATTAGGGAGTCTTTTAGACTGGGCTTGGTGGCTCACACTTATTTGCAACAACATGGATGGAACTAGAGAACATTATATTAAGCGAAATAAGCCAAGCACAGAAAGACAAATCTCACATGTTCTCACTCATATATGGGAGCTAAACATCAGAAACAATTGATCTCATGGAGACAGAGTAGACTGATGGTCACCAGAGGCTTGGGAGGGGAGTAGGGAGTGGGGAGATTAAGTGGGGATGGTTAAGGGAAACAAAAAGATAGTTAATTAGATAGAATGAACAATATTTGATCCTACTTGCTTCACTAATGCCCAAATCTCCGGCCCAGGCCTTTCCTGTAGTCCCAGCTACTTGGGAGGCAGAGGCAAGAGAATCGCCTAGCCCAGGAGTTGGAGGTTGCTGTGAGCCGTGACGCTATAGCACTCTATCGAGGGCGATAAAGTGAGACTCTGTCTCTAAAAAAAACAAAAAAAACCAAAAAAGCCCCACCATGATCCAAATTAAAAAAAAAACAAAAAAACATGCTGTCTGTTTTTAAGTGGGCCTTTACAACTGCTCAGCAGTCCTTTGATAGCACAAAAAAATGATTACAAACAACAAGATATTGTGTACTTTAAAATAACTAAAAGTAGATTTGGAATGTTCCTAACACAAAGAAATGTTAAATGCCTGGCGTGATAGATATTTCAATTACCCTGATTTGATTAGTTTACATTGTATGCCTGTGTCAAAACATCACATGTACCTTATAAAGATATACAACTACTATGTATCTGTAATAACTAAAAATAAAAAAAAAATTTTTTAAAAAGTCATTTAAAATGACATTTAAAAAATCATTATGCAACATACAATAAAACTGAATTGAGGTAGATCTCTTTATTAAATTTGGTATAAATGAAGGATCTCTGTTAAGTTTCTGAAGCAATTATTTTAGACTTTTTTCTTTTAATATTAACTCTGATATTTTATGTACCAATTTGGATTTTCAGAACCATACAAGCAAAATATATATTCTCAATTTTTCAAACAAAATGTCTCAACACTGATCATGTTCATATATTTCAATTTTGTTTTATCTTAAAATCCATTGCAATTAATACATAAAAGAAAATTCACCTTTTAAAGTATCTCTTTTTAGTATACTTATCTCTTTAAGATGTAGATTAATAAGTCTACTGGACTTCCTGAGATATAATTTTATTAAATTCAGAGTTAATACTTTTACTCTTTATATATTTACAGTCAGCTAATAAATTTTCTATAACATACTTTCATATTTTTTTAAACAAAACATCTTAAAAACCCACAATGGCAGGATATAAAAGCAAGCAATAATTATAGTAGGCAAAATAATAAATGAAATATGATATGCCCTCTGCTATGTACCTATGAGTTTTACAGAATAATCATTACAACAGATGTCCTTAGAGAACAAAGGAGAATTACAAAGTATAAAGGTGGGGGGAGGCATGGAAGATATTTTCTGTTATCTTCTACTGTGTGGTCTTTTACTGCACTGTTCTTTAAACAGAAAAAGGTCTCCTCAAGGGCAAGTCCTGCTTCAAATGTCCCCTTACCCTCCTGACTAGAGAATAATGTGTTTGTGTAGTATATGATTACCAGACAAGACTGTAAACACATGTGATTAACTCAATGATCCTATTCTGCTTCCTTTTAAAGATAAAGAATGCATTGAAATAGATTCTGTATGAATGTGGTTATTCCTCAGGAGGGTCCATTCGAACCGAGAACAGTATCACCTTATTTTAAAACATTAAGAATAAAGCCATTTTCTTGTTTTTCATTTTCCTTCTAGACAACATCAATTAATATTTTCAGTTATTTTAAAATAGGAAAATATAACACTAATAATTACTTTAAAACAGTTTTAATTTTTCTTTATATAAGCAAAGTGTCCAATAAAACATTCGCTTGTCAAAAATCTTTACAGACAAATAAATTACAAAAATCTGTGTAAAATGAATCAACTAAAAACAACATCACTACCACCAACACCACCATCATCACAGCTCGTAATAGTAGGGCAGATCAAGGTGTAGATCTCATGAAAACAAGCTGCTCACATTCCCAGAATCATAACCCCCTGGGAAGAATCTTGTCTTCTTTAACTTGTTGGGTGGCAGAGCCCATAGGAATTACTCAAACTATGAAAATCCCAAAGCAAAAGGCACCTAGGGGAAAATGAGACAGATATGATTTAAACATAATAATTATTTTCTTGTAATAACAGTAAACAAACTTAAATGGTAAAGGTTGTGGGAGCTTCAACTTCAACAGATAGATAACACATCATGTTAGCTAAGGAAGAAAATATACAATGTATATGTATACTTGCCATTTTTTCTTTAAAATAATATATTCTAAGGCATGCATATATTGATTATAGATGCATTTAAGTGGTATTTAAAATAATAAAAATAGCAAACGTTTGAAGACATACTAGGTACCAGACATACTGTTCTAGGAATTTCACATAGTTTCACTTAATTCCCACAATAACTCTATGAGGTAAGAACCATTATTATTCTTTTATTTATTTATTTATTTTTATTCTTTTTTTTTGTAGAGACAGAGTTTCTCTTTATCGCCCTTGGTGGAGTGCCTTGGCGTCACACAGCTCACAGCAACCTCCAACTCCTGGGCTTAGGTGATTCTCTTGCCTCAGCCTCCCGAGTAGCTGGGACTACAGGTGCCTGCTACGATGTCCGGCTAGTTTTCTGTTTTTGCAGTTTGGCCAAGGGCGGGTTTGAACCCGCCGCCTTCGGTATATGGGACCGGCGCCCTACTCGATGAGCCACAGGCGCCGCCCGAACCATTATTATTCTTATTGACAAAGACAGAACCAGAATTCAAAACCAAATATCTTGTCTCTAGAGCTCTTGTGTTTAATTTAGCTCTAGTTTTGTAATGTGAAATTGGATTTTTAACCCCATTATCATACAGAACTATTCCTTCAGGATTGCAAATTCTGAGTTTCTTCTCAGGGAACTTCCTCCTCTCTGACTCAATGTGACTGCCATACTCCCAGTGCTGCCCAATTCATTTTCTGGTTTCGCTTGCTTTACTGAATAGACAGATCCTACTTGCTTCACTAATGCCCAAATCTCCTGCCCAGGCCTCTCTTCCTGGTCAAATCAAGGTGGTCCCCTCTTCCAGCACTCTCTGTTATTAGTACTTTCCAAGTGTAATTTAAGCCAAGAAAAATCATGCCACCTGGTTTTTATTTTTCTTTTTTGGGGGGACAGGGTCTCACTATGTCACCCTCCATAGAGTACCGTAGCGTCAGAGCTCACAGCAACCTCAAACTCTTGGGCTTAAGTGATTCTCTTGCCTCAGCCTCCCAAGTAGCTGGGACTACAGGCGCACGCCACAACGCCTGGGTATTTTTGTTGTTGTTGCAGTTGTCATTGTTGTTTAGCTGGACCGGGCCAGGTTCAAACCCATCAGCCCCAGTGAATGTGGCCAGCACCCTACCCACTGAGCTATGGGCACTGCCCAATGCCACCTGTTTTTAAGTGAGCCTTTACAACTGCTCAGCAATCCTTTCACTGACGTTATATAGCACTATTCCAAACTTTTTCCTGGGCTAAATCCCCAAATGCATGCCTCTATCCCTTTGCAGATTACGTTCCCATTTGTTTATTTAAAATACATCTAAAGTAGGGCTGCCAGACAAAATACAGGATGCTTAAACTTGAATTTATAATAATCAAGAAATATTTTAGTGTATTTCCTAAATATTACATTATGAAAATACTTAAAATGTATTTAATATAATAAAAAATAGCAAGCCTACTGAGTCTGCCAAATATTGCATGAGACATACTAAATACTAAAAACTTATTGTTTACCTGGAATTCAAATTTAACTAGGCATTGTTTATTTTAATGTGCTAAGTCTAATCTAATCAAATTCCCTCTCCCCATTCCCAAAATCATCCTTCTTCTTTTAAAAGGTTAACACATTAACTGCCTTGACCTAGCAATCCTACTTCTAGGCATCTACCCAGAAGAAAAAAAATCATTATAAGAACATTTACACTAGATTGTTTATCATAGCTCAATTTACAATCACCAAGACGAAACAACCTAAATGCCCATCAACTCAGGAACGGATTAACAAATTGTGGTACATGCACACAATGGAATACTATTCAGTCATAAAAAGATGGTGATTTCACATCTTTTGTAAAATGCTGGGTGGAGTTAAAACACATTCTTCTTAGTAAAGTATCACAAGAATGAAAAAGCCATTATTCAATGTACTCAATACTAACATGAAGCCAATAGATGATATGACGCATGCCCATGTAAGTTAAAAAATCATTTCACGTTGGGGGAGGATGAACGGGGTGGGGTGGGGCACTCCTTTTGTGGGGGGGACATAACCACAAGAGGGACTCTACCTAACAAAATCAAATATTTTGACCTGGTTGGTTGTACCCTCACATTAATCTGAAATAAATTTACTTTGAAAAAAAGCACATTAACTGCCATGTGAGATGTATGTAACTCATGCTAGTTTTGAGCCCAGGGCCTCGTGAAGTATGGTGGATAGCTGCAAAGGCCCATAGCATGCTTGTATGCTGTGAAACCTCTGCTCATTGTTTTCGCCATCAATATGCACAGTCTACCCCATCTCCTGGTGCCTTGCTCCAGCTGGCTGACCAAGAGTACCAATGTGCTGGACTGTGTTCTCTGATTACCACCAACTTCCCACTGAGCATTTCCCCTTGAATGCTGGCCTGGTGGCTCTTAGAATGAAATGAACAAAATAGTATACGGTGATGTGACATGGTTCCATGAATTTAGGGAGTATAATTCAGAGGTTATCATTCTGGACCACCCAAAGTCCACTCCATACACAATTAAATACCTGTGGAAGGACAAAAGACTCAAGTCTCAGAAACAAATTCAGTAAGTATGTTGTGAGTCACATACAACTCACATGGTGCACAGTGTAAAAACTGTAGCACCCTGCAAGATGCATATAACACACAAAGAAAATGATAAAAAATAACACATTTTTCATTATATTAGAAAGGTCTGTTTTGTTTTTGAAGTTTTCCACTTTTGTAATAAAACACCATGGCTCCAAGGACAAATTTTTTTTAGTATGGCAATCAATGTATTAATTCTCTGACAAATGTTATTGACCTTCCTCCTTCCTTTCCTTTTTTCTTCATTCTACAGATTCTTTCCCTTCTACTTTTAAGCATGCTCAAGTCATTCCTACTGTATAATTATCTTAATTCTTCACTCCCCACCCCATAAACCTATGCCATTTGCCACGTCGGTTTACAATTTCTCTGAAGAGATTAATTTTATTGCTCCACTCCTTGAATATGAACTTGACCATGTAAACTGCTTTGGTCACTAGAAGGAGGCAGAAGGGCCAGTGTCAGTTGGGAGTCTAGTTCTCAAGGGGCTTTTTGTGTTTTTGTTTGTCCTCTTCTATCTTCATGAGAAAGATATATAGAACCAAGCCAGAAAGTCCCAGGAGGATGATAGGTGAAGGAGAGTCCAATCTAGAACAAAGCTCCCAGTAGGCTTGCAGATATATAAGCTCAGCTGAGATCAGCCAACCCAGACATGTGAGCTATAATAACTATTATAGTCTCAAGCCACCGTTCTTGTTGTATCGCAAAAGCTAATGCAAACATCCACCATGGAAAACCTCATCTTGACTTTACTATTCTAATTTTCTTTTTTGTACTCTTAAGCTGATACAAAAAAAATCCTTCATTTTTTGTATTTGTTCCTTTGCCACTTATTCTTGTTACCTCTACCAGTTCTCTTTTAACTGACACAAAAAACCTACTAATGGTCAATTCTATGGCCTTGGCACTTCAGCACTTAGCCTTTGCATAGCACTTAACACTGTAGATTACTTCACACCACTATTAAGTTTCTTCCTCTGTTATTGTACTGCACTGTTCTTTCTTTGATTGCTTCATCTACTTCAAGGGTTCATCTCTCTTCCCATTCTTCTGGGAGTTTATTCATTCCCCCAAAAATGACTATCATATATTTCTTTGACTTAAACATTTTTTTTTTTTTTTTTTTGAGACAGAGCCTCAAGCTGTCACCCTGGGTAGAGTGCCATGGCATCACAGCTCACAGCAACCTCCAATTCCTGGGCTTAAGCGAGTGTCTTGCCTCTGCCTCCCAAATAGCTGGGACCACAGGCGCCCGCCACAACGCCCGGCCATTTTTTGGTTGCAGCCATCATTGTTGTTTGGCGGGCCTGGGCTGGATTCGAACCCGCCAGCTCAGGTGTATGTGGCTGGCGCCTTAGCCCATTGAGCCACAGGCGCCGAGCCGACTTAAACATTTTTATCTCTCCTTCTAATTTCCCTTTTAAATTCCAGTTTGGTTGGTTCTCAAACTATAATATGCCTCAAAATCACTCATCAGGCTTGTTAATATTCAAATTTCTGAAGCCTCACTCCCAGATTTTCATATTCTTTAAGTCTGGGATAGGCTCTGAGAATTAGTACTTCTAACAAATTTTCAGGTGATGCTGATGCTGAAATAGTCACCATACTATAAGAACCACTCTCCTAGTTTCCAACTATATAACAGCTAGATAACTGTTAGATTATTTCCAACTATCTAACAGTTTCTATCTGGTTATCCACAGCCTCAAATACCACATAAAATGTTAATTAGGGTTTTTTTTATTGTAAGCCCTGGGAAGTATTTTGGGCTAACTGAAGCAAAACAAGAATTTATTAAGAAGCTCACAGAATTAATATGGAGGCTGCAGAACCAAGCTTCAAATAAAAAAAGGAATCAGAAAAGAAACTACTTGCCAGTAGAAGTATTACCTCTTAGTTTGAAGAAGTAAACTGTGTGTTCCTTGTGGTTTTGAGTCAACTCTGTTCGAGAGGAGTTCCAAATGAGAGTCACCTACCTATCCCTTTGTTGTACCAGGGAGTAATACAAACAATTATGGCGGAGGTAGCCACCAAGGACTCATCTTCCTTTCATACTGTCTTAGTTCAGGCCCTCATAATGAAGCAGGTGGATTACTACAATACCCTCTTCTGGTCTTTTTGCCTCTAACATAACCTCTAATTCATTCTCCACATCATCTTCAGTTATCTCTTTAAGATACATGTCATTTTCTTCTTTGCTTTGTCTGGTATAGTATTCATGTCTCAGCTTGTTTTAAGTAACAAATTGCTTTTCTTTATATACAATTTTTGCCTAGTTGCTCAAAAAATGGAAAAATAATTTTAGAGTGTAGAGAATACATCCCACTGTAAAATGAGGACCTAGTCCTGCTCAAAACCTTTTGATAGCTGGTGACAGCTGTCAAAAGGTTTTGAGCAGGATAACTCACCAGCTATAAACTCTTCAGTATTCAAAGCTTTCCACTACCTGGTTCTAACCACTTTTTCTTAGTTTTCTTCTACTCCTCACTTATGTCAACTGGTCTCGATAAATAAGGTTTCTTTAACATAATTTAATTTTTCTGTTTTTGTTGGTTCCACTTTTTGGAATATTTTTCTCCCATGGTGTTTCCCCTACCTTACCTTCAAATCTAGTTAAGATGCCATTGATTGGTTTTTTAAAATCTATGACCCACCAGTTCTTATTAGTAATGTACTTTGTACACTATGATCCTTAACCCTAGGTTAATGATCTTTTCTATTTGAAGCTTTTCCTGTTTATACCTGTAACTTCATACAAGTTGAACAAATACTATCTTAAATTATCCTTGTGTATTTTTGTTTGTCCTAAAAAATTTTAAGAATTTTAAGGAGCTTTCTGTAGCTAATTTATTTTCTGTATATCCCAGAAATTTCCACAATGACTTATACATAGTAGGTGATGAGTAAAATCTATTGAACAGAAGAATAAATGGATTTTTATAACACAATGCTAGTATCTGGGGTCCCTTTGAAATAGTCAGCCGGTGGCTATGCCAGGAATTTCTGAACTACTGGAATCAGGGAGTATAAATCCTAGCAGCTTTGAATGAGTCTAAACCAAAGATGATTGGGTTGAGCAGAATACCAAAGGCCAGGAAGCCAAACAAGTGAAAAGGTCCAAAAGACTGAACAGCACTCGTAGCTCAGTGGGTAGGGCAGCCAGCCACATATACCAGGGCTAGCAGGTTTGAACCCAGCTCAGGCCTTCTAAACAACAATGACAACTACAACAACAAAAATAGCCAGGCATTGTGGCGGGCTCCTGTAGTCCCAGCTATTTGGGAGGCTGAGGCAAGAGAATCACATAAGCCCAAGAGTTTGAGGTTGCTGTGAGCTGTGATGCCATAGCATTCTACCCAGGGTGGCAGCTTGAGACTCTGTCTCAAAAAAAAAAAGTCCAAAAGACTGAACCTGAGATGAAATGTAGAGCAAAGGGTATGAAATTAGGCCGGTAGAGACAGAGTAAAAGCAATAGTAGTCGAGTAATAGGTTGATGAGGACCTGGAAGTGTGGACATTTTGGAGGACCTATGCATAGCATTTATCAAAGTGAGTGGTTCATTGGTAAAATGCAGTTGCCTAAGAATTAGAAGCTGGCTTCTCATTTATTATCTCTAGGAAAGAAACACATACATGGCAATAAAAATTTGTAATAGCAAATATAGAGAAATTAAATAAAAACTGCTTTGAGAGGTGGATTCAATTGGAGTTCCATTTTCTTGCTTCTGCCTTGTCACCTTAATTTGTTTCACACGTTTGCATAGATTCAAGTATAAGTTCTAATGTATTTTTTATTTCTTTATATTATGTATTAAAAAATACCTTAAGAGATAATAATACCATAGCATCCAATACCAAATATAAAAACTCAGAACTTCTTTTGCTATTTTAGATTTTTAATCCATTAATCAGTAAAGCTGTGATAAGAACACTGTACCTGATAACCACTGATTGTTTTACATCATCATCAATATTTTTCAACTGTACATAGACTAGAAAATTATAAGAATATTTTACAAAGGTTAAAAAAAATCCCTAAAAAATATAAAAAAGGCCAGGTGAGGTGGCTCATACCTGTAATCCTAGCACTCTGGGAGGCTAAGGTAGGAGGATCCCTTGAGACCAGCCTGAGCAAGAACAAAACCCTGTCTCTACTAAAAATAAAAAATAAAAAAATGAGTTGGGTATTGTAGCAGGTGGCTATAGTCCCAGCTACTCAGGAGGCTAAGGCAACTGAGGCAGGAGGCTTGCTTGAGCCCAGGAGTTTGAGGTTGCTGTGAGCTAAGCTGATGCCATGACTCTGTACCCTGGGCAACAGAGCGAGACTCTGTCTCAAAAAAAGAAAAAACTTAATTATATTTAACTTAATTATAAGAAGCACGTATTTTCTTACTGAAAGCGCCAAAGAGTTTAATTCCGTCAGCTACCTTGCCCTATACAAATTTGTTTGTCTATCAATCTATAAGGTTCGGTTGAACAGCTCTCTGCCACACACAGTATTTTCTCATACTAATTAGCAGCAAGCATTGTGGCAGACTAATGGCTACATAAAAAGCACAGCGAAATCCATTTTAAATTCCATTGTAAATGTGTAGTGTAGTAGTCCTCTGCATGAATTGTAAAATAAATTTTGTTATTTTGAATTAAATGCTGAATAAAGTATAGTTTTAAAGCCTATATTCCTGATATTACTGAAAGGATAAACTCCTTTAATAGTTTCTTTAAAAGTTAATATACTTGGCAAGCAACATGAAAAGAAGAAGATCATTTACTGAGGAAACTAGGTGACCTGTATCCCACTTATCTTATGGGGGTTTAGACAAATCATTTATTCTGAGTCTCAATCATAAAATATAAGGACTTGGTTCTTGATAGGAAGACTGCATTGAAATTGCCTGTGGACATTCTGATTTGGTAAATGTTGAGTAGGGAGGGCCTGAGTAATTCTATCTTTACAATACCTGACATGTGATTCTGATGTATATTACTGATTAAGGACCAGCATAAAGGGCATAAATAATTTCTTGGGTCTTTTGCAATGCTGAGTCTACTTTTTGCATTCAATCAATGGAATCTAAGTCACTCATTATTACTCTCATCTTGTTGATGATCAAGTATATTTTAGGAAATAGAGAAGCTGCCTCTAAGTTATGAATAATAATTTATAGTTATTGAGTGCTTACAGTCTAATGTGTTAACTCATTTAATATATGTAATTCAATCCTTACAATACTGCTGTGAAGTAGGCACTGCTACTCTTGTCTGTATGCAAATAGGAAAAATGAGGCACAGAGAGTAATTTGCCCAAGTCAAAGGGCATGTAGAAGAGAAACTAATATTTCCCAACCTACATATTCCACACATATGTAAGTGTCCAGTCCAAATAGAAGAGGAACCTAAACCCTTAACCAGTATGCTACAAGGCCATTCAGTGAATGACATAGATATAAACAGTAACCATCACTATTCCTCCCACCCAAGCAGTGCTATTTTCCCTGCGACTACAGGAGAAAACAGTATGTTTTTAGAAAACCTCTGGGATCAAAAATGAAGGAAGTGGGGAAGTTGCAAAAGTCAAGAATGAAATGACTCAAGCCTAAAGCCTCTGGCTCTAAATTAGAACAACTAGAGACTACTGAGATTTACAAAATCCGGTCTAAATAAAGTAATTATCTTTAGAGCAATTTTTCCTTCATATTATTTTATGCCATAATGTCTAAGACATGTTCTTTTTGACTGATCAAATATTAATTTTGAAAAATATTAGAAATGTACCTTATCAGATGAACTGGATACAAAACTGTAAAGTAAAACAGGAAAGTAAGCAGAGAAGCTAAGTTAGAGAGTCAAGGGTAATAATGATAATCCAATGATTTAAACTGTTATTAGTTTCAAGTAAACAAAGGATAATTTATGACACCATACTTTGGCATATATGAGGATATGAGATTACAAGATCTAACCTTCCCTTCACAATAGTTTTAGATGAGTTCATTCAGGATGAGGGCAGGAGTTTGGGTGAAGGAGGAAGACCGTAAGCCAGGTACCAAAGTCTTTAATAAGTTAAGTTTTGAAAGACTTTGGATATGCTTGGTATAGAAGAGCAGCTACCCACGGATGGGGATTTTCCCCCTTCTCTAAGAACTTTCAGTCTAAAAACAGTTTATATACATGCAAAGGTAGGCAGCTGCTTAAATAAGTAACATTTCTCTTCATTCATAAAAAACTAACCTTTGTTCCATTTTTTAGATTTGGCAAGAACCTCTGGTTCACATTTCCATGCTAAGGACAGATTTTCTCTGCTAAAGAGGAATGGAGAATGAAATTACCTGCTAATTCAGTCAAGAAAAATCTCAGTTCTTGCTCTTAAATTTGTGAAAATAAATGTGTAAAAAAGAAATTACTATTCAATTGCCTCAGTTCTGTTTTGAAAACATCTGGTGAAACTATGAAATATAGTTTTTCACTATTCTTTTTTTTAAGTGAAAAAACTCACATACACATAAAGTTTTTTTTTTTTTTTTTTTTTGAGACAGTCTTTTTATGTCGTCCTTGGTAGAGTGCCATGGCGTCACAGCTCATAGTAACCTCAAACTCTTGGGCTTAAGTGATTGTCTTGCCTCAGCCTCCCAAGTAGCTGGGACTGCAGGCACCCATCACAATGCCTGGATATTTTTTTTGGTTGCAGTTGTCATTGTTGTTTAGCTGGCCAAAGCCGGGTTGGAATCACCAGCCTTGGTGCATGTGGCTGGTGCCATAACTACTATGCTACAGGAGCCAAGCCACATAAAAATTTTTTTTTTTTTTTTGGCTGGGGCTGGGTTTGAACCCACCACCTCCGGCATATGGGGCCAGGACCCTACTCCTTCAAGGCACAGGTGCTGCCTAAGATTTTTTTTTATAATCTTAGAAAAGACATGCTATTTCCTGGCAGCCTTCCCACTTTACACAATGAACCTCCACTTTTAACAAGCTGAAAATTACTGTTAACTGATGACTACAGAATTATCATTGCCTGAGAAAGCTGCACATTTTGTCCAAGTCATACAAAAGTGGCAAGACAGATATCATTTGGTCACCAAATGATACAATGCACAGGGCAGGGGGAAATTATTTCTGTAGTATCAACTATATGACTGGTACTGTGCAAGGAAAAAACGGAAATGTCAAGTATGAATCCTAATGTCAAGAAACTTTCGGCTCGGCGCCTGTGGCTCAACGGGCTAAGGCGCCAGCCACGTACACCTGAGCTGGCGGGTTCGAATCCAGCCCGGGCTGGCCAAACAACAATGACGGCTGCAACCAAAAAATGGCCGGGCGTTGTGGCGGGCGCCTGTAGTCCCAGCTACTTGGGAGGCGGAGGCAGGAGACTCGCTTGAGCCCAGGAATTG
>CAUYRH010064258.1:0-33684 GCA_963574655.1 Perodicticus potto
ATAGGGTCAGAAGAGATCAAATTTTCACTCTTCACAGATGATATGATTGTATACCTGAAAAACACCAGGGATTCTACTACAAAACTCTTAAGGGTGATTAAGGAATACAGCAGTGTATCAGGTTACAAAAACACTCATAAATCTGTAGGCTTTATAAATACCAACAATAGCCAAGCTGAAAAAACAATCAATGCTATTCCATTCAAGCAGTGCCAAAGAAGATGAAATATTTGGAAGTTTACCTAACAAAGGACGGGAAAGATCTCTATAAAGAGAACTACAAAACTCTAAGAAAAGAAATAGCTGAAAATGTTAACAAATGGCCAATCATACCATGCTCGTGGCTCAGAAGAATCAATATTGTTAAAATGTCCATACTACCCAAAGCAATACACAATTTTAATGCAATCCCTATTAAAGCTCCACTGTCATACTTTAAAGATCTTGAAAAAATAATACATCGTTTTATAAGGAACCAGAAAAAAACCTCAAATACCCAAGACATTACTCAGAAATAAAAACAAAGCAGGAGGAATTATACTAACAGACCTCAAACTATACTACAAATTGATAGTGATCAAAACAGGATGGTACTGGCACAAAAACATAGAGGTAGATGTATGGAACAGAATAGGAAACTAAGAGATGAACCCAGCTACCTACCATTATTTGATCTGTGACAAGCCAGTTAAAAACATTCAGTGGGGAAAAGATTCCCTATTTAACAAATGGTGCTGGGTGTACTGGTAGGCAACCTGTGGAAGAATGAAACTAGACCCACACTTTTCACCATTAACTAAGGTAGACTCTCACTGGTTTAAAGATTTAAACTTAATACAGGAAACTATAAAAATACTAGATAAAAGTGCAGGGAAAACTCTTTAAGAAATCAGCCTGGGTGAATATTTTATGAGGAGGACTTCCCAGGCAATTGAAGCAGCATCAAAAATACACTACTGAAACCTGATCAGACTAAAAAGCTTCTGCACACCCAAGAACACAGGAAGCAAAGCAAGGAGACAGTCCTCAGAATGGGAGAAGATATTTGCAGGTTATGCCTCCAACAAAGGTTTAATAAACAGAACACACAGAGAACTCAAATGTATTAGCAAGAAAAGAACAAGTGATCCCATCTCAGGGTGGGCAAGGGACTTGAAGAGAAACTTCTCTGAAGAAGACAGATGCATGGCCTACAGACATATGAAAAAAATGCTCATTATCCTTAATCATCAGAGAAACAACTTTTTACAGTTTTTAAAGCAGGTAAAAAATACTCCTGTCTTCTTACATAATGAAAAAAAAGAAAAAATACTACTGTCCTCTTACTCCAAATAATGAAAAAAAAGAAAAAAAAAAGAAAAGAAAATCTTAGCAAACCACACTCAGCTTCCCCAGTCTTGAGCCCTATCACCTTGTGAGGTACAGCTCTGCCTTCCCTGCCCCCTTCCTGTTCAGTCTGTCTCTAACTAGGGTACAATGCCATTGATTAGGTTTCCTTCTGCTTAGTGAATTACAATCACACTGCAGTTCTCATACCTTGAAATTACTTCCACATCACCTTGATTGGAGGTTTCAGTGTTCTTGAATTTCTCAGTCACACATTTACAGACATTTACAAAGTTTATTTCCCCAGATGGCTAATCTCACCCATTCTATGTGTATTTTACATGTTTAATTCCAAGCTGGCAACCTTATTTCCCTACAATTGCTTTTTAAAAATCTTGTCAACTTGGACACATCAACTTCAGAATGTCCTCTAGAGTGAAGTCTTTCTGGATCTCCCATTCCAACTAAGACTTATTTGCTATACATTTTAACTGACCAGTCCCTTGCTTCCTGTTGCCAGTTGGGTTCTTTGGAAATAGATGCTGCTGAGATGGAGTGAGGGGTGTAAGATATTTACTACAGATTAACATCTAGGAAAGGGGGAAGTAAGTTTGGCAGTGGGAGGAGGAGGAGAATTTATAAACCTGATGTGACAAAGAACTGGGACAGCTGGGGCTCTGGGGCTCAGTTGTTAGAGTGCTGGCCCTACAAGCCAGAGGCAAAGTGTTGGAACCTTGCCTAGGCCTTAAAAAAAAAGCTGGGACAAATACTACATCTGAGCTGTCCCTTGTTGGATCAAAGTGATTAGGCCTTTAACCTCCACCTGGCCCCCCCATCGCAAGATGCAGACGGCCCTAGGAAGAGTGTGTCCTCCGACCAGGCGTCCGTCTCTGCAGCTGTGGTGGCCCCTGACAGAGGTGACAACTTGAGGCTGTGTGCTGATCACACTCTCTGCGGCTCACTTGAAGAGATCGTAGGTGCCACCTTTGTGTCTACCACACACTCAGAGTGCTTATTTCTCTTTCTTACTGAACACATTCTCATGTACTTAATTGATTTCCATCTACCTTCCCCACGGGACTGTGAGTTGCCCCTCACTGTTTTTGTTCCTCATCTTCACCACGGAGCACATAATGGTCACTCAATAAATAGTTCAGTGGGCATTCCATAAATAGTCATGAAACCAGTGATTGTTCTCAAGTTCCACTTACTTCTACACTATACTCATCACTGTCATCTGAAGGGTGGAAAACTATTTCCTGAGCCCTTCTTAAGTACCAACCACTGTGTTAAGAGCATTACAGACTAATTTAATCTTCACAGTCACTTTGCGAGGTAAAGGTTATTTCTCTTTCTTTACTATTGAAGACATGCAGCTCAGAGAAACTGAGCAACTTGCTCCGACTCCAGAGCCTTTTAGTTTCCTAATGCACCAGGCTTCTAGGCACCACCTGGGGTAGGACCTGTGTCTTCCTGGGCTTCCATAGGGTCTGAGAATATAGGCTCCCCACTGCAGCCACTCTGTAAAAAGAGGGCTGTGCTCCATCCAGAGTGCTGTTTCTTGCAGCGCCCTGGGGCTGCAAATATTCACATGCTTCGCTCTGTTTGATCTAAGTTTGAAGCATAACTCAGATCTTGCCTGCTGCTCCCTTCAGAGCTCTTCTCACTGCCAGCCTTCTCTTCCAGACTACAGAATTTTCCCCTCAGGTGACTTTTCTTATCCTCTATCCAGGATAGTGTCTTGAAGTTAGGGCTATTGTCTCCTCATCCTGCTTGGCTGTCATCTATTAGGACAACCCACCTCCCATTCTTCTCCTGGCCTTCTTTGTGCCCTCATGCAGGCAGATGCCTGGCCGCCCCGGAACTTGCTGCTTTGTGTTCCATGTTAAAGTGGATACAAATGTCTTAATGCAATAACTCAGAAAATGCCATGAAGGCTACCTTAACCAGTTTGATGAAAACATTTCAGATTGTATATGAAACCAGCACATTGTACCCCATGATTGCATTAATGTACACAGCTATGATTTAATAAAAAATAATAAAGTGGATACTTGGCTAGGGCTACTCTGACGGCAGGATATAGGAAGTAGTACCGAGGATATTAGAAGTTGGTCGGGACGGGACCTAGGATGGGTTACTGATTTGAGATGAGAAGTGAAGATGCATAGCTAGTGGACTGGGCTCTAGAAATGGCACTGAAGGAGGTATCTAGTCATCAGAAAATAGCAGGGTCTGTGCAGGAGAGCCCAGCAGCTGTGGTCTGGATTGGGAAGAGTCCTCCACATGGGTGGGCTGGGCCTGAACAAAGTGCCTGTAGATCAGAAGGCACTTTTTGTGGAGTGCAGGATATCAGTTTGGGGTGATGGTCTCTGAAGGCAGACTGCTTGCCTCTGAGTCCTGACTCCCCCAGTCACGTGACTTTGAGCCAGTTAATTAAATAGCCTCTATCTCAGGTCTCTCCTCTAAAAATGGGGATAAAAATGACAGCTACCAAAATGGGTTGCTGTGAGGAACAAACGGGTCCTACCTGTAGATTTAGTCATTAGATCTCCTTAGATTCCCCTTGGCTGTGACAGTTTTGTTGCTTTGGATGACGTTGACAATTTCGAAGAGTATGGATCAGATAATTTTTAGCACATCTCTCAGTTTGGATAGATCTAATGCTTTTCTCGTCATTAGGCTAAGGCTTATGCGTATGGGGGAGGGAGAGTGTGCAGATGTTTAGTTTATGCTGTGGGTTATCATCTGATACTACTTTATTTTCTTACTGTCAATGTCCCAGCTTTGGCAAATGGGAGCTGTTTCAGTTGATTCCTCTGCCAAGGATTTTAAGTTTGACTCCACAGAGTCTGCTCAATGGTTCAGCTGGATTTGGTACAATAGGCCCCTGGGATCCCGAGCAGGGCGACCTGTGCTCTCGCTGCCTTTGACTGTGATTAGATGCCTCCTTTTGGCAGATCCCGTCAAGTCATCTCCCTGCTTGCCTTGGAGTTTCTAAAATGGAAATTCTTGGGGTGGAGCCAAGCTCGGTCACTTTGTTTCTATTTATTTTCTCCCTTTTCACTGTAAATTCTGTTTGAACATCTGGGATATTTTCTAGGACAGATTAATGAAGAAATGTAGTTTGGTATACAACTTGCTCAGCCTATAAAGCTGACATTCCTCTGAGAGCTGGAATTTTTTTCTAAACAAGATTGGACAGGCTTATTTCACAGATAGGTTTTACCTTCAGAGGGCTGACAAACCCATAATTCAGTGCATACTTAACTCCTGGTTTGAGCACTTATATTTCTGTAAGTTTTTGCTTGCAGATTGCTCTAATCTCAGGGCACTGGGAACTCCTGGAGGGCAGGTACAATATTTCATACATATTTGGGAAGCTGTCATCTAGCACAGTGTTGTGCTAGCTGCTCAATAATTTCCATCAAATAAATTAAGAACATAGGACTTGAAAAGTAATTAATTTGTTTATCTAACTTGATTAACTTGAAATCTTATAATCAACCTATATAATAAAACTAATTTTCAAGGAAAGTTGTCCCTCTGCCTTGTGCTTTTTATTTGTTTTGAGGGGGATTCTTTTTTCCTTTTCTTTTTATTCTTTTTTAGACAGAGTTTTGCTCTGTGATCTGGGCTAGACTGCAGTGGGATCACAATAGCTTACACTAACCTCAAACTCCTGGCCCCAAGTGATACTCCTACCCCAGCCTCCTGAGTATCTGGACTATGATGCCCAGCTAATTTTTCTCCCTCCTTGTCTTCCTTCCTTTATTTTTTCTTTCTTTCTTTATTTGTGTCTCACTTTATCAGCTATGGTGTCATAGCTCACAGCAACCTCAAACTCTTGTCCTCAAGCGATTTTCTTGCCTCAGCCTCCCAAGTAGCTGGGACTATAGGCGCCCACCACAATACCTGTTTATTTTTAGAGATAGGGTTTTGATCTGGCTCAGGCTGGTCTCAAACTCATGAGCTTAGGCAATCCACCCGCTTTAGCCTTCCTGGGTTTATAGGTGTGAGCCATTGCACCCGGCCTAATTTTTCCAGTTTTAGTAGAGATAGGGGTCTCACTCTTGCTCAGGCTGATCTTAAACTCTTGAGTTCAAGCAATTCACCCTCTTCAGTTTCCCAGAGTGCTAAGATAATAGGTACGAACCACTGTGTTCAACCAGGGGTTATTTTAAGAGCAACCTCTTAAAGTATTATTGAAAAAGTTTTGGTTTGGGCTCTTATTTTCCTTAGGTGGACTTCCCTATTGCATTTGTCAGATTTTTTCCTCTCCGCTTTTGGTTACCACTGAACATACTTGTTTACTGACTTGAACTTTGTCCAGTTTTTCAGATCTCTATACCTTTTCTTGTTGTATCAATCCTTTTTCTTACGGTAACTGTCTCTTGACAAGTTTTCTTTCTGTTTGTCAGTTTCCTATCTTTTTTCTTTTCTTTTCTTTTTCTTTTCTTTTTTTTTTTTTTTTGCAGTTTTTGGCCAGGGGCTGGGTTTGAACCTGCCACCTCAGGCATATGGGGCCGACGCCCTACTCCTTTGAGGTGCCGCCCTCTTTTCTTTTTTTTAAATTCTGGGAGTGTACTGCTCAATTTTCTTCAATCTTTAGCATAGGAATTTAATGAGTCTATTAGTATTATATATTGCTGGGATGCCTGTGTAAAGAATAAACAAATCTCTGGAGACTGAAGCGTGAGTCAAGCATGGCTATCAACAAAAGGCCCAGAGCAGGAAGGAAGAGAAGAGAAGACGTTTGTTCTTGCTGTTGGAATTACTTTTGTGGTTTCTTGATGTGAATACACAATGGGTGCAGGACTTGCTTTGTGGTAATAGTGGTTCTGACCTGGAAATGGCCTTGGTGATAAATGCCTGTGCAGGTTATGTTGGCCTGACAACACATTGGCCTTTCAAGGTCACGTTCATTCTTCTTTTCACTATTTGCTTTAACCTGTTACCCTGAGGTGACTTTTTTACTTTGCAGTTTTTTTTTTCTTTCTGCTTGTCCTGTGGCTAAATCAATGCCATTGTGAAAAGGTCAGGAGTTTCTGAAATGCCTTTGGTTTGCAAGTGATGTAAGGCCCATTTTCAAAATCCACCCTGTAGCCTGTCCCCAGTCTTTTCTCCTTCCCTTCCCACCAAGAATCAATTCCAGAGTCCCATCTGTGCTTTCCCTCTGAATGCTGCTTCTTTACAGGTGTTAACATTGCATTTATGTAAAGGCTGACATCGCTGTCTTTACGCCAGGATGTCCTGTTGGCAACACAGTGTGTTCTCCCTTCCCACTAACCTCCTGGTAATTATCCTTACACTGTCACCATTTCTGAGTTACTGTTTTGCTACATAAATGTCCATTTAGCCTTGTTTTATGTGAATGCAATGTGTAAAGCTTTTGTGTCCGAATGCTGAGCTCTGGGATCTTGTAGAGCTTCTAGTATGGAAGAAATGCTGCTTCTGGTATTGTTAGAAAGTAACTGTGCCTGCAAGACCTGCCTGGAAAGTGACTGCCGTTGTGGTGCTTATTGACATTATTAGACATTGATGGATGGATAACAGATAATAAATATCAGAGTCCTAACCTTTCTACTACCCTTGTGTGTCAGGACAGGCAGGACATTCAGGACAAGTTGAGTGGAATAACATGCTTTGTTTTAAATGACAAGTCAATTTTGGCTTAATTCATCTACTTCCTCCCTTTCAACAGGTGAGAGTAAATAAATTAACTAGAGGGTCCTGGGATAAAGCAGACAAGTGAACATATTATTCTTTTGCAGGCTTTGAAAGCATCTGATTGGATGATCTTTATAAACATGAACTGATCATACTTTAAATTGCCAGTAGCTCCCCAAGCTCCGAAGAAAGGTGCCTGAGATTTGTCCAGATTGGGTCCCACCATCTTTCTCATCTCTTTTCTCCATTCTTACCTACACATACCCTTTGTTGTAGCCATCCTGAAGAAATCACAATTCCCATAGCAAATCTTCCCCTCTCGGTGCCTTTGCACATGATGGACTCCGACCTCGAGTTATCTTTCCTTGCTACAGTCTCTCGCTGTGAAACACCAGCAGACAAACTCCTGTGTTGCATCCAAGACACCGCCATGTGTCCCATCCTTGTGAAGCCTTCTTGATCCCTTTCCCCATGTGTAAAATTGGCCGCCCCCCCTTCATGGCCACATGTGGATGTTAAACACTTGAAATGTGGCTATTGCAAGTGAGGAACTGAAACTTTATTTAATTTATCTGAATGTTGTAGTCAGTTCTTGCTAGCATTCTGAGCAATTCAGGTGTGGACCAGTGACTCCGGAACTTCAGTGTGTATCAGCATCTCCTAGAGAACTTAGTCCAATGGGCTGCTGGGGCCCACTCCCACAGTGTCTGAGTCAGTGGATCTCTTCTAGGATAGGACCTAGGAACTTGCATTTCTAACAAGTGCCCATGCCATGCTGAGAAATATCTAGTTGAGTCATTTTTACTGGAGCCTTGAGCATTTAAAATTCATGTTCCTTAGCAATTTGATCAAGGTGATATTTCTCAGCATGGCATGGGCCAGGCTCACATTTTAAAAACTCCTGGTCTAGATTAGTGACAGCAAGTCATAGCCTATGGGCCAATGTAGCCAGCTGCTTTTTTTCCCCCCCCTTTGTAGCTACTTATTTTTAAAAATGTTTTATTGGAAAGTCTGCTTGTTCATTTACCTATTGCCCATGTTTGGCTGCTTTCACATCACAGTGGCAGAGTTGAGCAATTGCACCAGAAACCACACAAATTGTAAAGGCAAATATATTTGCGTAAGGGGTACACAGCACACCTCCTGGGTGAAGAAGGCTCAACTACAGCTTGGATTTTACCTAACAAACACAAACAATGTAACCTAATCATTAGAACCCGTATATTAATCTGAAATTAAAAAAAAAAGGAAAAAGTTTGGTGACCCTTGTCTCTAGCCCATGGATGTACTTAGTTTTCTCTGGAGCCTTGGCCCCTCCAGTTGCCAGTGGATGAATGAATGGACAGAGAATGATGTGAGATTCCCACTGAGAATAAATATTGCCTTTATTTATGATGGATTGTTGTGGGTTTTTACAAATTTTGAAACAAGCTAGTTGAGTCATTTTTACTGGAGCCTTGAGCATTTAAAATTCATGTTCCTTAGCAATTTGATCAAGGTGAATGATTTGAGTTAAGGACTATGAGAGTGGAAAAACCACATTATTCAGAAAGGTAAGAATATTGCCTGTTCAATTTATGATTAGCAGTAGTGGTGGTGGTAATATTTTACAGAAATGTTATTGGAAAGCCATTTTATCCTAGAACTAATAGGGTGACCTTCTCTAGAAATTGGGAAGAGCAAGATCAAGGACTTGCTCCTCACACCTGCTCTTTTCTTTCAGGGCAGGGATGGGTGAACTCGCAGGTGGCTTTGTTTGGCACTTCCTCCAGGCCACTAAAGCCACAGTGTGCTGAACGATTTTAAGGTTCACAGACCAGTAACTAAGAGCTTTTTAGAATCCTGTTAAAGTGAAGATTGTTGTCTTTAAACACTTTTTCTTCTTCTTCCTTGTTTCACGTGGCTTATGTGAGCAAAGAACTGGTTGGAATGATCTTAATTTAGTAGCACTTAAAGTCATTATCCAACCCGAAACCTGCTAGTAACTCTTGATCTCTTCTATTCCCTAACTTCTCATATAAACAGAGTGGTTAAGCAGGTAAGCCTTATAATAAGACTGTATAGGCCTAAAATCCTGGCTTTACTTGTTATGAGCTCTGTAGCCTCGGGCAAATAATTTAATTTCTCTGGACCTGATTCCTAGGTGCTCTTGGGAAAGTCACCTAACGTCTCAGTTTCTGTGCTGTATTCTGTTATCAACTTGGCATCATCGTCATCATTCTGTTCTTAAGGTCCCCTCTGCTTCATACATATCTCAGAGAAATAGGAAAACTTCTCCGCATTTCCTTCCCTATGTGATTTCACATTAGAGGCAGCCAGTGAAAGGCGCTTGCACAAGTGTTGGGAGGTGGCCGCAGCTGGACACCTGGACAAGATATGAGAGTCACAGCTGTTTCCCTGGGAGTTCTTGACAACTGCTCCAGAGAGTGGTGGAAGTTTCCCTGAGGTTCTTAGAACTTTTAGTGGCTTCCTAGTAAAGTCTTAAAATTAGTATCTTCATTGCTGCAGCCTGAGATCACTGGGGTCTGCTTCTTGTCTTTTATTATCCTGGACCTTCCCAGTCCAATGGCCATCTCTAATTCTGTCTCCCATACCCAGAATACATAGAGTGGCTTCTATTTCTCTAGTCACACCCTGACTGGTACAGTGTTTACATCAATTAAATGCAGATAATAATAGTACTTGCCTCATAGGATTAAATGAAAAACAAATGTGCCTGAAGCTCTTTGAACATATTGTATACTTTCTGCCCACCCCTGGAATATGAGCTCCATTTCCCACACCCTTGATGGAAGCCTCCCCTGTACTCAGTCTTGTTTGCATGGTACCTCCATGCCTTGCATCACTAGAAGAAGAATGCTTTTAAAGGCTTTTTTTGGCTCGGCCCCTGTGGCTCAACAGGCTAAGGCACCAGCCACCAGCCACGTACACCTGAGCTGGTGGGTTCAAATCCAGCCCCGGCCCGCCAAACAACAATGACGTCTGCAACCAAAAAATGGCCGGGCATTGTGGTGGGCGCCTGTAGTCCCAGCTACTTGGGAGGTGGAGGCAGGAAACTCGCTTAAGCCCAGGAATTGGTTGCTGTGAGCTGTGATGCCACAGCACTCTATCCAGAGTGACAGCTTGAGGCTCTATCTCCAAATATATATATATGTATATATATATATGAAAATCAAAAGCAGATCAGGTGTTTGGCATTCTGCAGACAAAAAAGACTAAGTGACATGAATGATTTTAATGTTTTCAGTGTGAAATTCAGTCTACTCATAAACCAGTTAGAGCTGCCTTTTTAGCTTCTAGGTCCAAGCAATTCAGAAACTTCTGCATAGAAATTTGTGAAGGCCCAGTGGAACCTGAGCACACATTCAAATGCCCTGCAGCTGCACTCAGAGTTAAGCTCTCAAACAAAATTCCTTTTCATTAGTGTAACTGGGAAAATATTTAAAGCTCCAGAGTCCCTAAGATTCTTTTGGCATATTTCCCTGAACAATTCCCAATACTTTTCATTTTGTCAGGCAAAGCAAATAAAGTGATGTGTAGGTGTAAATACCAAGCGATGTGTAGTTGATGAAATACAGATGATTCTGACTGAATGCGAATCCCTGAAGTTTAAGAATGGCTTTATAAAAAAATTAATCTGTTCTTCGTCTTAGTTACTAATAATAGAAGTTTAAAAAAAAACTCATTGTTTTACATTTTAATCCCTCTATTGATACAGTGAAATCATATTTATACACAAATTCAAATGTATAATAACAAATATATTGTTAGGTTTATTGAAAAATAACTTGGGTATTTAAATTCTGATAAACCATGGGAAAAGACTTATGTTATGAGCTCAGTGTTTAACAAGTATGAGTGTATAGATAACATTCTAGAAGGAAATATACAGATTTCTAACACTTCTGAGTAATAAAGGACCTTTGTTTTCCTCCTTCTTTTTGCTTTTCTTATTGTTGAATTGATTTTACAATGAGCTGATACTATTTTCAGAATAAAAAGGGATTTCAGAGAAAGGAAATAATTCTCCACTTAATGATGGAGTCATTTATATTTTTAAAGAAGTTGTAAGAATGGTTTGATCAAGTCACTTTCTCCTAATTTTTGATGTGATCAAAAGTAAAAATATGTTGTTCTTTGAAAGGTTTTTGTTTCTAGTCCTTACCTTCAACATTGTTATAGTTGTAAATTTTAAGCCTTTTTAATTTTGTGAAGACTACAAGTGGAAACCTAATAAACACATGTATGTGTAAAAATTTTAAAAAATGTTTAAAAAAAGTAAAAATAGGGAGGTGAATTTCATTTCAAATTGACTTTTCATTTCAGATTACAGATAAAATATTTGTCTATGTTTTAAACTGATCTCAATCATCTAGCTATTAAAAGATTAGATACTATACCCAGTTAAAAAATTTAAACTGTTTATTTTTCCCTTATAGAATCCAGTACGGTATATATTTCCAAAAAAGTCTTCAAGTTCTACTACAGACACACATATATCATAATTCTACCCTCACATGTTTTTTTTCCCAATACAAGTGAAAGGAACACCATTTAATTTTGGTTCCTTCACAGGCTTGTTAGGTAATGGAACTCATATCACAATTTCAGATGAAGAATTACTGATCTTGGGGCTAACATGTGTACTCCAGAGGCTGGGTGTGGTGAGTCACACCTGTAATCCTAGCACCCTGAGAGGCTGAAGTGAGAGGATCATTTGAGCTCAGGAGTTTCTGAGCGGCCCGGGCAAGAACAAGAATCGGTCTCTCGGCTCGGCGCCCCCAGCTCAATGGTTAGAACGCCAGCCACATGCACCAGGGCTGAACCCGGCTGGAGCCTGCTAAACAACAATAACAACTACAACAACAAAAATAGCTGGGCATTGTGGCAGGCACCTGTAGTCCTAGCCAGCTACTTGGGAGGCTGAGACAAGAAAATCACTTAAGCCCAAGAGTTTGAGGTTGCTGTGAGCTGCAATGCCACAGCACTCTACTGAGGGCAACAAAGTGAGACTCCATCTCAAAAAAAAAAATCTGTCACTACTAAAAATAGAAAAATTAGCTGAGCATTGTGGCAGACACCTGTGTAGTCCTAGCTACTCAGGAGTCTGAGGCAAGAGGATCGCTTGAATCTAGGGGTTTGAGGTTGCTGTGAGCTATGACACTACGACACTCTAGGCTGGGCAACAGAGTGGACTGTCTCAAAAAAAATAGTAAACAAAAAAAAATTGAGAAAAAAAAAAAACTTGAGAATTCATGTTTAATTTTCAGTACTATTTACAACATGGCAGGCCAACTTGGGCTCAGTCACAATTAGCAATTCGAGCACAGAGAGAGCACAGCAGCAGCGTCCTGCTGGGGACTCAGCGGCCCTAGATGTCCCAAGCCAGCCATGCCCACCAGCGTTCTCTAGCATCAGCAGGAGGCCAGGCTTTGGCGATCTGATTCCTAGTTAGGAACTTATATCAGCACGGCTATTGTTTTAGAAGTATTGATTCTATGTTCCCAACCAAGGGCAGGGCCATGTCTAGATCTGTGTTTTTACTTCCAATTCTGACAAACCCCCAATGGAGTACATCATTCCATAAAAAAACGGTTGTGTAGCTCTTCCTTCGTCAACTGAGAGCGCATACTCTTGAGTCAGTCCTGCCATCTAAACACAGGGAGAAAACCAGCAAACCTACCTGCCAGCATCAAGCCTGCAAGAACCAGGGAACCAGGTCTGAAGGGGATGTTTTTAAGGTTCTTAACGTCTAAGAGTTTGTTTATTCATCATAAACAAATGTACATCAAGCGAACTTCTATGAAAACAACCCTGACGAGATGCCTCCTCCGACCTCAGGTAAGACTGTGTCCTTCTCAGCTAGACAGGTGGGCAAAGGGTGCCTGCAGGGGGGCCAACACCTCCCTCAGCAAGGAGCTTCCCCACAGCTCAGCTCCGGGGATTTCAGGGTTTCAGTTGTAGGTTAGAAACGAACGCAGGAGTTCACCTGCAGAGAGCCTGGAAGCCTGAGAGAGAAATGTTAAGTCACCGGCAACTGAAGTGCTGCAGCAAAGTATGAATTCCTTAAAACCCCAGCTGTCACAGGACGGAGCAATCTCGGCTGTCTACAGCCCTCTTGTAAAAAAGTAACAGAAGGAGAAATAAGAGAAGTAAGGGGAGGTGGAAAAGGAAGAGAGGGAAGGAAAAGAGCTGTACAGAAATTACTACACCATTAAAAAGGTGATACTGTTATTGGACGGTATTTAGCTTTACGTACAGACTTTAAAATGTTGCCTCTGTGTCTAGGATGATGTGTTTGGTTAAAAAAAAAGTTACCTCTAGGGATCTAAGGAGATACATAATTGGACAAACACACAAATATACACGCCCAAGATCGTTAATTTTGGCACAGTTTATAATGGCAAAAAATTGGGAACAATTTAATTGCCCATTGATAGAGAATTAGTTAAATAAATTATGGAACATCCCTATCAAATATTCAAGTCATTTTTTCACATCAATACAAAGAAATAGAATCGAGCTGTACTGTCAGTGGCTCAGCCACAGCAGTGCTTGTCAGTGGAACCAGAGGTGCTAGAAGACGTGTAAAATGGAATCTACCCCATCCCAGGCATTTTGATCCCCCCACCCCCTTCTCTAGCATGTTTAGGAATCTGGGATGTGAGGCCAGTTATGTGGCTCACACCTAAACCTCAGCACTCTGGGAGGCCTACGAAGGAGGATCACTTGGCTTCAGGAGTTCTAGACCAGCCTGAGCAAGAGTGAGATGCCATCTCTACTAACAGTTAACCAGGCTTGGTGGCCAGTGCCTACAGTCCCAGCTACTCAGGAGGCTGAGGCAGGAGGATCGCTTGAGCCAGTAGTTTGGAGTTGCTATGAGTTAGGCTAAGGCCGTGGCACTCTAGCCTGGGTAACAGAGTGAGACTGTCTCAAAAACCAAACAAACAGGCTCGGCACCTGTAGCTCAGTGAGTAGGGTGCCGGCCACATACACTGAGGCTGGCGGGTTCGAGCCTGGCCTAGGCCTGCTAAACAACAACAAATGCAACCAAAAAATAGCCAGGCGTTGTGGTGAATGCCTGTGGTCCCAGCTACTCAGGAGGCTGAGGCAAGAGAATCGCTTGAGCCTAGGATTTGAGGTTGCTGTGAGCTATGATGCCATAGCACTCTACCAAGGGCAACATAGTGAGACTCTGTCTCAAAAACAAAAAAAAAAAAGATAATAAACTCTGGGATGTAAGCACCAAAATTTATATAGTCATGAAAAATGGTAACATAGCTCTATATTCAGTCACAAGGTACACAAAACACATGGCTGAATAATCAAGACACTTAGAGAACAGCATGTCTAATATGACCTCACTTATTGAAAGACTCTATCCATGTCAAGATAGTCCTCAAGGGTAGCGCCTGTGGCTCAGTGGATAGGGTGCTGGCTCCATATACTGAGGGTGGCAGGTTCAAACCCAGCCCTGGCCAAACTGCAACAACAACAACAAAAAAATAGCTGAGCGTTGCGGCGGGCACCTGTAGTCCCAACTACTCTGGAGGCTGAGGCAAGAGAATAGCCTAAGCCTCAGAGTTGGAGGGGGCTGTAAGCTGTGTCGCCACAGCACTCTACCGAGGGCAATAAAGCTGAGACTGTCTCTTAAAAAAAAAAAGATAGTCCTCAAATGTTTCACAAAAACTGTAGCACTTGCCTCTGGGCAGTAGATGTGTGATGTTTTACTTTCTTATTTATATTTTTCTATATTTTTGGACTATTTCTACAATGAGACGGTATTATTTTTATAACCGGAAAAAGAAATAAAGAGAAAAGGACTTACATTGATAATTAAATATGTGAAAAAAAAGTTAACTATGAGTCAAGTCCAGTTTACAAGAATATCTTCTGCTTAACACATAGGTTTTTGCACCTCAAGCCTTGGCCTATATATCATAAGCATATAGTCCCTGCAATGAAATTTCAAGACAACAAAGGAATTTATACGTCTCTTGATGTTCCCTCAGGTCACATTGAATAAATACTTGAAATCCCTTGCTTTCTATCATCTTTTCAGCTAGTGAACACATTTCTTTCTTAAAAGAGAGGGGGAAAAGCAAATATTGCTTTTCACAGAAATTAGAAATGTTTCTTTTATCAAATAACCAACATAAATGAAAATGGTACCACATTAGTTTTGAAATGCAAGAAAAGAGAAATAATGAGTTTGTACAATGCAGATATATAAATAAAAAGTATTAAGAAAATTATCAGAAAAACATAAGGTTCACACAATTAGTTGTGCATTTTTCCATTAAAATATTTCTCAGTAGAAGACATGAAAAAAATCTGTTAAGTTCAAAATATTTTACTTTCAATTTTTGTTTTGATTTTTATCCTGAACGGCTAAATAAAAAAGCTCATGGGAGCAGGGGTGATCGCAACACAATATAAGGAACAACTGGATACACTTTCTGCTGCGTATTTTATAGAGGGAACTAATTTGTTCTCCACTGAAAATAAAAACTTACCTGGTGCCAAATGAAGTGAAATGGACAAAATCATGTCGAATTTGAGAAGAAGGTGGGATTGGAGGGGTGTGAGGACGGAGACAGATAGGGAAGAGAGTTTTACAAAACATGCCTCCTTAGTAGAGAAGATTTTATTTTTTTTTTTCCTTTATATATTAGGTCATTTATTTTTTTTTTTTATTATTATCAAATCATAGCTGTGTACATTAGTGCAATCAAGGGGTACAATGTGCTGGTTTCATATACAATCTGAACTATTTTCATCAAACTGATTAAGATAGTCTTTCTGGCATTTTCTTAGTTATGGTATGAAGACATTTGTATTCTGCGTTTAGTAGAGAAGATTTTAAACGTAGTCTTACCCAGCAACTAAGACGTATTTTCCATCTGCTTGATCCTTTAACCTTTCCAGCAGGGACAAATGTACTTTGGCTTTGCTTTTGCCATAGATTTCAATTTCATCTGCAAGCAATCCTATCTCCTTGGCAAGGACATCCACAGCTTTTGGAGTCTGTCCTCTTGAAATCTCAATATCGCTGGGAGGAGGGAAAGACAGCACGAAAAGAGGCAATGTTGTCAGCTTAGGTGGTCGCAAAACAGCCATACATCAAGCCAACAATTAAGTCAACGAAAGCGCTTTGTGGTCTTTTCTCCCAGGCAGTATTAAGCACAACTGCTAACAATTAACGTGTATGCAAAAATGGTGCAGACTTTTAGAGCTGCAACTCCAAAATGCACACCAAGATCCTAGAACTGGGTCCAACTATAGGAATAACACCTTTGCCACAGGAAGAAGGGAACTGCGTGTCACAGTGTGTCCAAGGACCCCTGCAAGTCTGAATCCTCAGAGAAAGAGCTCCACCTGGGCCACCACTGTATTCCCTAGCCGAGAATAGAAGGGTTACTGCACAATGCTCGCCCACTGGGCTAGCCGCATGTGTTTCCTGGCTACTCACAAATGTGGAAATGCTATTTTGTTTTATCTGTGTCCATACTTCCCCTCTCTTTCCTTTTTCTAGTCCAAAATCATATTTCAAAATATTTTAATAATTACATAACTGTCGGTAAAAAGACCCAGTGGCTGAAGTTCAACTTCAGACTGAGGAAGTATCAGGAACTCTGGGGTGTCCCTGAGCACATCACGTAACTCCTCTATTTTACTAGCAAGAGGAGAATGGCGCTGCTCATCTCATAGGAGAGCTCCGACATCAGCATGAGTAATGCTGTACTCTCCGGAGGGAGCCAGCTGGGGTTCGGGTGCTCCGTGATTTCTTCCTAGTGGGGAGTCCAGGCATCTAGTCTTTCTCACTGACCCTCTATTGGAGAGTGAGAACTGGAGGACACACCCAGAGCCTTGAGCACGGGAGAGCAGGTGTCAGGGAACAGCTCGTAAGGGTCACATCAGTGAGGACAGCCATTCCCTGATCAGCACTGGAGCACTTATTTGTAGAAGAGCAGACTGCCCAGGGCGGCACCTGTGGCTCAAAGGAGTAGGGCGCCGGCCCCATATGCCGGAGGTGGCGGGTTCAAACCCAGCCCCAGCCAAAAACTGTAAAAAAAAAAAAAAAAAAAAAAAGACGAGCAGACTGCCTGCTACTTGGGCAGCCAGTCCCCCCACCCGATTTCTACAGTGGCTACCACCTGCAATCTACTCTCAGCCCGCCAACTGCCTTATATTCTCCTCCAGGACCCTGGGACTGGGAGGCCTGGCCTTGGGGTAAGACACAATAGCAAACACACCTTCATGCAGGCTTCTCCAAAGGATACCAGGGAAGCTAGGAGTGGGAACAAGACCTCAGGCCCTTGCGGGGTGAGTGCTGGACTTCTGCCAGGAACCCGCCCTGCCTATCCTTTCCAGTTCTCTGCCTACCCAACCTTTCCTTCACTTGTCCTTCTTAGATATACCTTTTCTTGTTTTTCTCCTCCCGTACTCTCCTGAACTGAACAGTCTAATCTTAGGGAATCTCCAAGGTTTTCTCTTCACTAGCTAAAGAATCCTAGTGACATCATTTTGATTGCTGAGTGATTTATAAACTACTCAACCTACCTTTCTTTTCCCAGTAGCTCTAAAAACCAAATATGGTTGGACAATGAAAGCACTCCCCTCCCCCCACAAGTAGGAATGACTTTGAAAGACCTTGCAATACAATTTGGTGGCATCTATCTTCATCTATTTTTAGCTCTCTGAAAGTAGAGTTTATTGATTTGCACTGAAAAACTAAGGCCCTAAAGATGACATAAATAATTTCAAAAAATAAGGTATTTCATGAAACAGACTGTACAACTATAGGGATGAGGTTAGAAAGAATAACATCCCTCCTTGGAATTCACGTATTGATGAAGACAGAGCGTGACTAACATGTTTAGTCTATTGCAGGGGTGAAAACAGCCTGGAGGTTTCACCCGCTGGTGAGTGAGTGTTCGATGGAATGTTCGGCAGCCCAAGGAAAGCAGAGGTCAATTCTCTAAAGTTAACTAGTTATCAGTTCAAAAATGAGTCAGCTACTAGAGGGCTTTTAGCTACCTGACACAGTGCTGGCCCTGGGGAGCACACCTGGATGAACGGGGCGGAGCCAATTCCCTAAGGTAGGGCCCACAGAGGTGAGGCACCCCCAGCTAGAGCCTGGGGCTCTCGGGCTCTAACTTCATGTCCAGTGAATCACTCCAAATCCCGCGCTGAGGATGGTTCCGCGGTTTGTACTTCTGAAGTTATACAGAGACAGTACGTGGCCTAGAGACTGTCACACACTGTCCTATCGGACTGCTCTGAAGAAAGCTGAGCTCACTCCCACGTGGAATAATAACACCTGATTTGGTTGTTCATTCTCCCCCCAGACTACGAACCACCTACATGGCCCAGAAGACCATGCTGATCGGTGTGCTGGCCCAAGTCTAACACCAAAGAGCAATTTCCAAGGATGGCATTACCCTACTTTGTCAAGTCTAAAATCATTTTATGGACCACTAATAAAAAGGAAAAAAAAAACATTGCTATTTAAATCAGGAAATATCACTGAATGAAATGAAAAAATATGCTTTCTTAGAATTGATAGAGTGTAGTAAACATGTTATTTATGGTTTAATTTTGGAGGATTTATAATACAAAAAACAAATGTGGCAACGTAATGATTAGAGAAAATTATTACTGGGCACGGTGGCTTATGCCTGTAGTCTCAGCTACTTGGAAAGCTGAAAAGGGAGGGTGGCTTGAACCCAGAAAGTCAAGGGTGCAGGGAGGTATGACTGCACCACCAGACTCCAACCCGGGCCACGGGGCGAGACCCTGTCTCTGTAAGAAGAAAACAACATTATCTACCATCCAGATGACAATACCATGAGTTGTGCTCGCCCCTCCCTGAGGAATGGCGGATATCTGAGGCACTTTGGGGAGATGACACAGGTGTGAACAGATCACTAGGGTTACCTTGGTACAGGGGAGAGAGGCTGAAGTCTCAAGCTGTGAAGCCTCCACCTCCGGTGCTGCTGCTCACGAAGCCATCTCCTCCCACTGCTGACCATGTTCTGCAGCGGGGATGCAGAGAGAAGCACATGTTACGTGGGGAAAAGCTCACAGGGGAGACGCTTACCCCATATTTTTTCCTAGGTGCTACCATACAAAAGATGAGACCTGCACAATGAACCAAGGGAATTGTAGGAATCATTTTATTCACAGGTAACGAGGCTCGTAGGCTTTTCTTAGAAAGCAAAATGTGAGATAATAAGTGTTTGCATCAAGTGTTCCATCAAGTGCATGGATAAAATGATACCGAGTGGGTGCTTCACCTACACTAGGAAAGAAGAGTGAGGAAAGCACAGGACTGCATGGATGATCAGCTCAGATGCTGAGCTTCCAAAATTTGCAACACCATTTCAAGTATCATCCCTCTGTAGTTGGCATAAAAAATAAGCAGATCAAATTATTGCATAGTGAGATATATATAAATGTGCATATATATACACCAATTATAGAAACATGGAGTAAAAATAAGTAACAGTAAATAGAAATAAAATTTGGCTTTAGCCGAAATTTAAGTTAGGGTGGCTCCCATAGCTCAGTGGGTAGGGCGCCAGCCACATATACCAAGGCTGACGGGTTTGAACCCGGCCCAGGGCAGCTAAACAGCAATGACAACTGCAGCAACAAAAAGATAGCCGGGCGTTGTGGCGGGTGCCTGGAGTCCCAGCTACTTGGGAGGCTGAGGCAAGAGAATCGCTTGAGCCCAAGAGTAGGAGGTTGCTGTGAGCTGTGACACCATGGCACTCTACCAAGGGCCACATAGTTAAGAGTCTGTCTCAAAAAAAAAAAAAGAAAAAAAAGAAAAGAAAAGAAATTTAAGTTAGACTCCATAGAAAAATGTACTACACCCCATTTTAAGGTTAGGAAGTTTGAATTGTATATTACCTTGTATCCAAAAAAGAAAGGAAGCAAAACTTGCTTCTGTTTAATTCCGCTGAGGTTTGGGTTTCCCCTCTGCCAGTTCAAGCCACCCCTGCAGTCACCATCACTGCAGGTTCCAGCCACAAGAGAACATACACTCAGTCTTTGTATGCAGTAGAAAGCTGGGGACTTTGGACTTTTATAGAGATTAATAGTTTAAAAAGATGGTTACAAAAAAAAAATAAAAAGATGGTTACAAATTTTTTAATAGTCCTATCTTCAAGAGGTGAGTCCCAGTCTCTTTCCCTTGAATGTGGACTAGACTTACTGACTCAATTCTAACACACAGAAGAAAAGGAAGCAACGGCATGTGATTTCGGAGACTGGGTTGTACAACACACAGCAGCTTCCCTGGTGCTCACTCCCTTAAGATTACTCATTCTGGGGAATGTTAGCTGCCAGGCTGTGAGCAGCCCGACAGAGAAGTCCACCTGATGAGGAAGTAAGACATCTGGCCAACAGCCAATGAGGAATTGAACAGTACATGCCAACAGCCGTGTGAGTGGGCCTTCTCGAGGTGGCCACTCCAGCCCCAGTCAAGCCTTCAGACAGCTGCAGCCCCAGCCGGCATCTTGATTTTGACTGAGTGAAAACCATCCAACCTGCCTATCTGCTCTCTAATCTCTGACTCACAGAAACTGTGACACCATACATGTTTTGTTGTTTCAAGTTGCTAAATCCTGGGGAGTGATTTCTTACATAGCCCTAGGGAACTAATGTGCAAGCCCTGATTTGGGGTCCTGCCCCATGCATTCCATGTAATCACTGACAAATAATACAGTCTTTCTAAATGTTCTTTTTCGTTATTAATCAATAGGGCAGGTCATTCTCTGTGTAAAGTGTTTAACATTCTAACTGGGAATAAGAAAACACTTGCAAAAGGTTAGCAACTATTACCAACCAAATCTCTCAACTCAGAATTGTCAGACGGCCACAAACACACCTGAATCCGCAGAGCTGCAGCAAGAAGACTCACGTCACCTTCCTCAATGAGTCCAGTAAAATGTACCCCAGGAGAACCACACCCAACATTCCCTGCAAAAGAAATTGGAGAGAAAAACACTTTGAGCATACAGTCATTCTCAATTGCTCCTTGTAAAAAGCCAGCACCCTGAGAAAAGGTCTGATTTTCAACCAAGCAAGCTGGGCTAGCAGGGAACAGCTGCAGGCCGGTCACTCAGCTGCAGCGCTGGGGCTCTTGATTTGGGCTGCTTCATTTTGCACATCAAAGAAAGGTCCAGCTAGACTGTGTACCTGGGATAAACGGATTCAATGATAAGTTTTATTTAATAAATGTAACAAAGCACACTGTGTTTTGGAAGCTCACAACTCAAATTGAACCAGACAGAAACATTTAGGCACGCTGCCTTGTCAAACAACCCAACGTCATATCATGATTTTTAAAATACGGTGGTATATTTGAGATGTAAACAGGAGCTCAAGACATTTCATAGGGAACATTAGAAACATTTAACAGGTAGGTGGCATGGTCTGCACATTAGGCCATAGAATTTAGAGTTAGACCTGGATTAAAATCATGCCTCTTCCTCATGCTAGCAGTTGTGACTTTGAGCTCATTAATTAATGTGCATAAGATCAACCATCTAGAATGCTGTAAAAATGAAATGAAATATAGTATCTAAAGGGCTTGACCTATAATGTGTGTTAAAACTCCTATACTGGTTAGAAGAAAGTGACAGAGATGTATGTCCCAGAGCGTGATGTGTTAGAAGCACCTCCTAACCAAAGATTTTTATTTTTTGACACAGTGGGGCTTGATTTTACTGGATGAAGCATTTCTAATCTTTACTGGATAGTATGTAGAAAATAGAAGTGATTTCATTTCTAGATAAGAAGCAGGAGGAGGAGGACGAGCACACAGGATAAGGCTGGCCAGTGCGTTTGGGGAAAGATCAGGCTTTCCTGGATAATTTTTTTAAATTCCTGTCATGGAAGCAATATAACCAATTTCCTATCAAAATGAAGAAATTACACCTTAGGATATTAATTTTGAGAATTACCTTATTTTCAAAACAGAAAGATGTTGATTAGAATTCTAGTCTTCCTTTATTTAGCTCTTACAAAATGTATAAGGAAACACACCAGCAAAATGCTTTAGCCTACATCCTCCCCCTGAGAAAAGAAATATTTCTAAATAGTAACTTTTTTGAATTAAAAAACGATTTTCTTCTCTTTTGGACAACTCTACTGTCAAATTATTCACTTTGCTGCCAATCCTTTGCAAGAAAGAGCCCAAAACACTTGAGAGTATGTGTTTTGTGATGTTCTATTGTCAAATGTGTGCAGGGTGTTGGAGAATCGTATCCCTCAGGTATTGTTTGAAGATTACTAACACTTCAGTTTTATAAATTACATTGAAGCAAAAGCCAAGAGCCGAGAGGATGAGAAAGATTTTGTTTTAACCACCAGAGATCTGGTCTCTAGATCTTATTCAACTACTACAGCAAAGAAAGATGCTGCTCTCATTCTTCTATTCAGGTTTATAGGCCAATAAGAAACAGGTCCATTTGAGGAGTTGGTGACAATTTATAGCTGCTGCAAGTTCCCGGGATACACTCACAAATACCCCTGTGAATGAAGACTACCTCACTCCTCAGTTACCAGGGAAATAATTCCTCCTAGAAGTTCAGTCTCTTTCATAACAGAATTTAGCAGAAGAGAGAATTTACTACTTTGAAAAGCTGTATCACAATATGTCCATCCCTCTCACAAACAATTTCAACCAGCAAAATAAGCCATGTGCTGACCAAAAGAGACTCTTTCAAGGCTGCAAGCTCCAGAGGGCAGGGAGCACAGGCACGCTACTCCCTCTTTTTAACCAAAATGCCGTTTAAAGTCACGAAAAAGATACGACAAATGAAAAGAAATCCTAATAGTAAAAAGTGTACCACGAACGGAACCGAAATCTTGAGAAATTCGTGGAACAGAGAAGCAAGTAGGATCAGACTGACGACAAAACCAGAGGGGCAGATTCTATAATCCCACACACTAATAGAAGCCGGCAGCAGAGTAAAACTTTTCCTCCTTGGGAGCCCTGGTTAAGCCCCAAACTCAGAATCAAAAAGTATAAAAAGCATGGGCGGCGCCTGTAGCTCATCGAGTAGGGCGACGGCCCCATGTACGGTGACAGGTTCAAACCCAGCCTTGGCCGACTGCAAAACAGAAAAATAGCCGGGCGTCTGTAGACCCAGCTACTCGGGAGGCTGAGGCAAGAGAATCGCTTAAGCCTAAGAGTTTGAGGTTGCTGTGAGCTGTGATGCCACAGCACTCTACCGAGGGCAACATAGTGAGACTGTCTCAAAAAAAAAAAAAAAAAAAAAAGGCTCGGCACCTGTCGCTCAAGCGGCTAAAGCGCCAGCCACGTACACCTGAGCTGGCGGGTTCGAATCCAGCCCAGGCCCGCCAAACAACAATGACAGCTGCAACCAAAAAATGGCCGGACGTTGTGGTGGGCGCCTGAAGTCCCAGCTACTTGGGAGGCAGAGGCAGGAGAATTGCTTGAGCCCAGGAATTGGTTGCTGTGAGCTGTGATGCCACAGCACTCTATTCAGGGCGACAGCTTGAGGCTCTGTCTCAAAAAAAAAAAAAAAACAAAGAAGAAAAGAAAAGCAACAAAGATTTTTAAAATGTAACACTCGCATCTTATTTATTTTTACATACACACATATGCACCTATATTCTAAACTTTCAAAGAAACTTCCAGGACTAATACTCTCTTTTTGAAGAAACAGTCATCGGATCTTTAGTAATGCTTTTATTGTAATAGTATTTTCATTTTTATGGAAAAATGTAAAGTAGTTATTGCAGATTTTCTACCATGAGCTTTTGCACTCAGAATCAATACAGTCTTATAATTGAATTAAAAGTTCTAAATCCAGGGAATTTGAAGCAATTTAGACTGGTAATTCAAGGAATAGGAATACATTCTTTTTTTTTTTTGACAGTCTCAAGCTGTTGCCTTAGGTAGAGTGCCATGGCATCATAGCTCACAGCAACCTCCAACTCTTGTGCTCAAGTGATCCTCTTGCCTCAGTTTTTCTATTTTTTAGTAGAGACAGGGCCTTGCTTTTGGTCAGGCTGGTCTGGAATGTGTGAGCTCAAGCAATCCACCTGCCTCAGGCTCTCAGAGTGCTAGGATTATGGGTGTAAGCCACCGTGCCCAGCCAGGAATACATTTTTAATAAACGTCATGGCTAAAAAGAATTGAGAAAGGAAATGTTATTTCTCTCCCTTGCCTGTGTAAAGATAGAACTGTGCCTGGAGGTTCTCTAATCTGGGCCTAGGAGACATCTGGGGTTCGGAACCCAACAGGGGTTCTGCCCCAAACCTGGAAGGGTCCTTTCACGTCCCACAGTGCTCTCACGTAACTCATGATTCCTCCAGGGACAAGTCAATGAATCACTTTATAAGGCAGCCTTTCATTTATAATCTTTCTTACAACCAAGCTTTATCCAATGAGAACACTTAAGGCCAAAATGTTATCATGCTTTCCTTGGAAATCAGAACAGCCCCTTTCCTGACAGGAGCTGTTCTGAGACCACCCTGGCAACTTTGCCAGAACAATCAGTGAAGTGGGAGGGAACAAGGCAAATTTCCGTCTTCCTGTCATCTCTGCTCTATGGAGACTTCTCGGCTTTTACATCAGTCTGGCCAAGAGCCCCTTTCTTATCACACAAGGGCTCTAGGAACCCATAGACTGAACTCGCCAATGTTTTTCCCCCTTGAGGAGAACAAGTTACTCTAAAAGGTTTATGTAAAGTTTTACAATCAGGAAGGGCTAAAAATTAGAAACTAGCATAAATAAGACCTTTTTTTAAAGGAAAAAAATCTCGGGTGACTGGTTTATAAGTTAAATATATTAACTTTGTAGGATAAAAAGTAAAAGCAACAAAGGAAACTAGCATGACTCATTTAGCATAATTCTTGTGACAGCACATTCCTAGTTTAAGTCATTTGATCCTACTGTCAAATGACAGTGTATCATTAATTTTTGTAAGAATACAATGTAAGAAATGTTTAAAGGGATATAAATAAAATACAGTGGCACTGTTGCAGGAAGACGAGGCCCAGCGGAGAGAAAGAGCACCCAAACACCAGGTTTATAAGAGGAAGGGCTATATTCACCAGCCTGGAGCTTACAGCATAGATGAATTCCAAATGGCTGCGCTCCCCATCTGGCTTGATCTTTCCCTTTTTATTGACAGTCAAAAAGTTCCACCCCACAGGTACCCTTCTCATTGGCCAGTTTCAATCAAGCAGGAGATGCTATTCCAGCCCTTACAGAACTACAGTATTTCACAGAACTTGGAGATTTCCAAGTTCTAGGAAGCTAAGTTTACAAATTCCTAAGGGTTGAGTCACCATGGAGAGGACCCTGCAAGTGTATCCTTGTGGTCTCCTGGAGAAAACTGGTTTTCCTAGACCTCACCCTTCTCAGGTATCCTCTCTCAGAACCTCTGTAAGTTGACCAGCATATAGAGGTGGTCAATATAAGGAAAACAGAAAAACTAGCCAGATGTTGTGGTGGGTACCTGCAGTTCCAGCTACTTTGGAGACTAAAGAAGGAGGATTGCTTGAGACCCAGAAGATTGAAATAGGGCTACATATTCTAAATTATTTAGTTGTTTTAAAAAAGCAAAAAGCCAGGCTGGGCCCAGTGACGCTGGCCTCAGCGCTTTGGGAGGCTGAGACAGGAAGACTGCTTGAGTCCAGGCACATGAGGTTGCTGTGAGGTATGACGATGCCACTGCACTCTGGCCTAGGTAACAGAGCAAGACCCTGTCTCAAAATAAATTAATTAATTAATTATTTTTTTCGAAGTAAAAAAATCAAATATGTTGCACTGAGAACTTAAAATGGAAAACCAACAGTACATCAAAGATAGAGCCAGAATATTAAAAAAAAATAAATAAAAAAAAACAGGTAAGAGACATAAGGGATTTTAGAATGAAGTTCAAAAGTGATAAGCAAATACCCCTATTTTATTCCAAATACATTAGGACAATGATTAAATTACATACATGTCTGACTGCTCTAAAGCTGCCTTCTGACATTTTCAGAATTTTTTTAGACTTCTTCCTTCCCTGGGCTTGACTTTTCAGACATAAACTTGAACTCTGCTAAGGTGAAGTCTGAACTCCATTATTCTGTGTGTTGGGGACACGACAACAGTTGAGGGAGGGGGTGCAGGGAATGGACCTACGTGTATTCAGAGTCTCAAAGGGGCACTGCCCCTGAGCTACCACCTCCTCTTTCCTCCCGGAAACTGGGCTCCCATTTTACCTACAAGGAAACGGAGGGTCAGAGAGCTTACATGATTTACTCATACTCACACAGTCAAAGTGCAAAAGCTTAAAAAAAATCCAACTCTCTTTTCCTCCTTAGGTTAATCCTGATTTTAATGTCCATGCTCTTTCTACTGTCTTACACTGCCTCTCTTCACAGCCGTAAGAGGGAAGGCACACGGTCCCCAGGGATCCTCCACTTCCTCAGCACAGGCTGGGACTCTACACTAAATAGAATTATGTTTACTTAAAATGATGCCATAAACTACTTCAGACCACGAAGTTGTGTTTTGATGCTATTCTCTGGGGCCAAGCTTCTCCCTGGTCTCTTTAGGGTACATCAGCAAGTCCCAACAGTTTGGGTACAAAATGGTCTTGCTTAGGGCAAATTCTGCTCGTTAGCAAGCAGGGTATTATAAGATCACAGCATGTTTTTTTCATTTGAAACAGGGTCTCTTTTTAAATAAATACATTGTAATTTTTATAAGCTAGAAAACAGAACATTAATATTTCTCAGTTTTGAATCTAAACATTTGACTCACATACTAACAGAGGGAACAGACCCAGCAAGTTAGGTATCACTGTTTCCTGAGCTCTGCTTCTGGGATATCAGCCATCGGGAAAATCTCTCCCAGGATTAGGTATTCAATAAAAAGCCTCTACAGAATTACCTCATCTTAAATCACCCTATCCCATATAACTTTTTCAGGGGTGAGGGGTAGGGATCCTGTACCATTAAGGTGAGAATGAAAATTTGGTTATAAAACTCTTCATTCACCTCACCACAAGCTTATTAAAAATTCTGCTGATCTTAAGTAAAAGCATTCCTTCCTTCCTTCTTTCCTTCCTTCCCTCCCTCCCTCCCTCCCTTCCTCTTTCCCTCCTTCCCTCCCTCCCTCCTTCCTTCCTTAGACAGATTCTCACTCTGTTGCCCTCAGCAGAGTGCTGTGGTGTCACAGCTCACAGCAACCTCCAGCTTTTGGGCTTAGGCGATTCTCTTGCCTCAGCCTCCCGAGCGAGTAACTGGGACTGTAGGGGCCCACCATAATGCCTGGCTATTTTTTGGTCGCAGTTTGGTGGGGGCCGGGTTTGAACCTGCCACCCTCGGTATATGGGACTGGCGCCCTACTCACTGAGCCACAAGCACTCCCCAGCACTTTTCTTTTTAATAATGTTTCACAAGTCTATTTCTTTGTTTAAAGTGGCAAGATTATGAAGAAATAAGGGGAGAAAAAGTTTATCCATTTACTCATAGATTAAATTTTTACTAATCCAAGTTGGGGAACTATAACTTTTGACTATTTAGAAATGTAACACTGTTATGGACAGTACCGCCCGGGAGATGTCCATCTGTGCCATCTACATAGACAGCGTCCCTCATCTTTGTCCCCACAGCTGCCCTGCCAGCCCCATTTTTAAATGGGAGGAAGTCCAAAAAAATGTCTTGAAATGTGCAACAAACTGAAAACCACAAGCAGAGCACAATGCCGAGGTGACATTTATTCACTCATTCAACACGCAGTATTCACTGAGCCCTTACTAGGTGGCAGGCACTGTCCTAGGCACTGCACATTCAAAACTCAACACAAAAACTGTAACAACCTGGGCGGCGCCTGTGGCTCAGTGAGTAGGGTGCTGGCCCCATATACCAAGGGTGGCAGGTTCGAACCCAGCCCCAGCCAAACTGCAACAACAACAACAAAAATAGCTGGGCGTTGTGGCAGGCGCCTGTAGTCCCAGCTATTCGGGAGGCTGAGGCAGGAGAATTGCCTAAGCCCAAGAGCTGGAGGTTGCTGTGAGCTGTGATGCCACAGCACTGTACCAAGGGCGACATAGTGAGACTTACTGAATTGTTTCAAAATATACAAACAGTTCCCAAATTACCATGTTCTCCACCAACTGTATTTTGACTTTACAATAATGCAAAAGCTATACATGTTCAGAAGAAACTGTAGTTTGAATTTTGATCTTTTCTTGGGAGCAGCAGTGACATTCAAGACATTGGGCAGGAACAACAATGAACCCAGTCAATCCCATAATTAACAGCAAACCACCAATGCTCTGCAGAGTACTGAGTCTCCAGCTTTTGTTGGACGTCTGTGTTTTAGCATCCCATCAAGTCCACGGAACGCCCATATCTGCTTTAAGATATTTTCAATTTATGAGTTCAGCAGGGTGTAACCCATTTTAAGTCAAGGACCAATCGTATATTTTAATCTTTTTTCCCCTGCAAGAGAATTGTTACATTGGGATCTAATATTTTGAGGAACGCCTTTTTCAAAAAAATAAGGGTTATAAGAGCCTTATTAAAGGCCAGGCACAGTGACTCACACCTATAATCCCAGCACTCTGAGAGGCCAAGGCTGGTGGATTGCTTGAGCTCAGAAGTTCAAGACCAGCCTGAGCAAGAGCTAGACCCCATCTCTACTAAAAATAGAAAAAGTAATGGCCCGGCACGGCGGCTCACGCCTGTAATCCTAGGACTCTGGGAGGCTGAGGTGGGTGGATTGCCTGAGCTCACAGGTTTGAGACCAGCCTAAGCCAGAGAGAGACCTTGTCTCTAAAAATAGCCGGGCATTGTGGTGGGTACCTGTAGTCCCAGCTACTCGGGAGGCTGAGGTAAGAGAATAGCTTGAGCCCAAGACTTTGAGGTTGCATTGAGCTACAATGACACCATAGCATGCTCAGCTGTCACTGTCATATGATGACAAAGTAGACTCTTCTATCTTCAGGCAGGGCTCTGCCAAAATTGTCCTAAATATGAACTTTTTAACAAAAAATGGCAAGCAATTACTGCACCAAAACAGCATTCATTTAATGGAAACAAATTTCAGAATTAACCTTCTTAATCTAACTGGGATTTTGGACACAGGAACAAATCTTGTTCACCATCAATGGGTTAGGCCATTGGGGGTCTTTGGGGATTAAAAAGAGTTAGTTATATGCAGAAACCACACATATTTTACATAGTATATTTCTTCTAATTGTTGAAAAGAGCCATTAACCCCACACTCACACTGTATCTCTAATTGCTTCATTGAACTGTGTGATTTTGGGTTTTGTTTGGGGGGGCAATGTCTCGCCCTATCACTCAAGCTGGAGTGCAATAGTATGAGCTTAGCTCACTGCAGCCCTGAACTCCTGGGTTCAATCACCTGAGCAGGTGAGACTTCAAGTGTGTGTGACCATTCCTGGCGTGTGACTCACTGTTCCCAGCTCATCCATGTGCTCTTAATCCCAGCACGGAGCATTCAAGCCGCCTGGGAAGTGCCTGAGCATACTCTGTGTCCTTTCCATCCATTCCACCCTGCTCCCAGGGCTTCTTACTCTGGTTGGTCCATTCTGGGAGGAGATGCATTTCCTAGAGGGAGGGTCAGTGTCACCCTGGGTGACGCTCACTCTGTTTGGTGGAGCTGCCTAGGTTTCAGGATTTCACACTCAAGTATGGTCCTGGCAGAGGTGAGAGAGAACGGCTTTGGAGCACGCTTCCCTCCTCCCCACCCCTACTCTGGGGGGAAAGGCTGCCCCTGACCTGCAGCCCACACTGAAAACTGGAGGCCAAACCAAATTAACAAGGAAGGGGGATTCCTCAGCCTCCCTTGGCCATGGTCTTTTGTCTACCCATGATGCTCAGCGGTCTGCTATGGGGGGCTGGTGCGGTCCATGGCCCAAGGCTCTCGTGCTTCTGTGTCTTTCTGTGGACAGAGGAAGGCACTCCCCTTGGGCTGGCTGCCCCGTGTGGTCACAGCTTGAAACGACCCTCATGATGGTTCTTGTGTGGTCCACAGCATCCCTGGGTTCCCTTGGCCACATGGTGTCAAACAGCAGAACCAATCCTCAGACCATGTGCTCCTAATGGTGATTTTCATACTGCTCTGAAATGACTTTAGGGCTCCATGCCAGTGCTTCAGGGATCACTGCAAAGGTACAACAGGGAGACCCAGAGGCCTATACTACTGCCACCCCCGCCCCAAAAACCCAGGCTTCTGTCTGCCGGGATTCTGCTAAGATTTTTACATTAGAAACAATTCCACTTACTTGTTCAGAGACTGAGAAAGCCGCTATTTCTAGTTTACCTCACACATGCACAAATCACCTATTTTAGGCCAGAAGGGGACGCCTTCAGCGTGGGAAAGGCAGAAGAACCACCTCAACCATCATCTTGGATTCTCCCAGCCGGAAAACACGGTTGTAGCCCAAAAGGTAAGAACCTCGGCCAACATTCCAAGTTTCTTACCCCATATACCCACATTTCAGAAATATGCTCTGCTCTGAATAAGGTTAACATTTCTCATAACAATTGACTGATACCAGCCGGGTGTGGTGGCTCACGCCTGTAATCCTAGCACTCTCAGGAGGCCGAGGAGGGTGGATGGCCTGAGCTCAGGAGTTGGAGACCAGCCTGAGCAACAGGGAGACCCTATCTCTAAAAAATGGTTGGGTGTTGTGGTGGCTGCCTGTAGTCCCACCTACTCAGGAGGCTGAGACAAGAGAATTGCTTGAGCCCAACAGTTTGAGGTTTCTGTGAGCTATGACACCATGGCACTCTACCAAGGGCAACAAACTGAGACTGTCTCAAAAGTAAATTAATTAATTAATTAATTAATTAATTAAAGAAAGAAAAAGAAACACAACTGACTGATATCTTAATCAGTGGCCCCGCACAGATGTTAAGAGATTTACCTGACAGGAAGTCATGACAGCAATTGAGAACAGTAGTTCCTGGTTGTATCCAGGTAACAGGAATCTCTTCAGGCTTAGGGGAGCCTAAGACCACAATGTCAGCCTCACGAAGCTAAAAGAGAAAAGGGAAAACCAAACACATTTTAATCTAAAGCATAAATTGATGATGAACTGCTGAGGTCGAAGGATTTCGACCTAAAAGACAAAAGTCACAGATCCAAGGTTTAGTCCCAAACTGCTACTATGGACAGGAGTGTCTTGCTCTATCGTCCAGGCTGGAGTGTAGCAGCAGCCTCAGAGCTCACTGCAACCTCCAACTCCTGGGCTCGTGATCCTCCCACCTCAGCCTCCTGAATAGCTGAGACTACAGGTGTACACTGCTACAGCCAGCTAATTTGTCTATTTTCTGTAGAGTTGGGGTCTTGCTCTTGCTCAGGCTCATCTTGAACTCCTGATCAGAAGCGATCCTCCTGCCTCAGCCTCCTAAATTACTAGGATTACAAGTGTGACCCACTGCACCTGGCCTCCTAATTCCACTCGTGATTGTCATATACTAGAGAGAAAAGAAAATGGGATTTTAAACATTCCTTCAGCGAAGTCACTTCAGCATTATAATATTATATTATTATGGAGTATTATATGGAGTATTATAATTTGTGCTTTCACCCCTAATTTGAATATCAAGAAAAAGGGAGGCAGGAGGATGGCTGGAGCCCAGGAGTTTGAGGCTGTGGTGAGCTTTGATAATTCCACCATGCTTTAGCCTGGGTGACAGAACAGAACCCTAGCTCCAAAAGAAAAGAAAAATGGATAGGGCAAAGAAAACTATACCGATAGCAGCAATAAACTGAAAGGAGACTGAGGTGTCAGTGGGGCGGTGGTGGGGGTGAGGAGGTGGCTTATGAACAAAACAGCCCAGATCAAGGATGGTTCCAAGTCTCTTAATAGAGGAGCACAGGCTGGGCACGGTGGCACGGTGGCTCATGCCTGTAATCCTAGCACTCTGGGAGGCTGAGGTAGGTGGACCGCCTGACCTCAGGAGTTTGAGGAAAGGCAGAACAAGAGTGAGATTCCGTCTATAAAAACTGAAAAATTAGCCGGATGTGGTGATGGGCACCATAGTCCCAGCTACTCGGGAGGCTGAGGCAGGAGGAGCTCTAGAACCCAGGAGTTTGAGGTCGCTTAGCCTGGCAACAAAGTGAGACTCAATCTCAAGAAGAAAAAAAAAGAAGACAGAGAGATCCATGCTGACATTTCCCAAATAACCATTCTTCTGTGCTCGAGGGTCATGACAGTGCTGCCAGCACGGGGAAGTCTGCAGCCAACGTCACCAGCAATCCAGTCGTTAAAGCCGCAAATGAGCTCTGCAGATAAATCAGGAAAGCAGCTAGACTTCTGGATGGTGTTACATTTGGGGGAATAAAAGTGTTCTAGTGGAAAAAGGATTTTGAACATTCATATAAAAAAGTATTTCATCATTCACATACACTACTGTCAAAAAATGAAGCACAGTTAACCACAGGAAAAATGCAAACTTTTAAGGCGTGCTGCAAATCAGCAGATAAGACATGCCATTTGGTGAGAGTTTCATGCCCAAGAGCAGCAAAACCAGAGAATGTTAAAATATCTACTAAAAGGACATTAATGGGAATAAGAATGAAATGTTCATTTTGGAAAAAGCCAAGGATCACAGATTCACATGAGTCCCCTAAGAACACTCCGTTTCCTACACGAGGTGTCTTTGATAAAACCTGTTCTTTTCATTGCCTATAAATCTCAGAAATCTCGTTTCTACCCCTCAGCTCTGCACCTCCACACACTCGAAAGTGGGCTGTGCTAATAAGCAACCGGGGGACAGTTAATCCCACTCAGAAAAGACAAAAATCTCCTCCCTTCCCAATGATCACATCATACATGTTAATTCTTCCTGGAAAGGAAAAGAGCTGGATGCTTAAATCAATAAATAACCGGCTGAGGATGAGGGAAGATTTTAATGAGCTCAAACGCAAGGAGAATTACCATCTATCTCCTTTGCTGTTCCTGCTCTCCGTCTCCCAGATGGGAAAGACCCTGGCCGAAGCTTGGCTTGAAACTCTACCTCATAACAAAATATTGCTTTCTCTGCTGAGACCCGAGTCAAAGAGTTTAAAGAGAACCACCCAGTCCCCAGGCCGCGGACCAAATGTTAAAACAAGAACAGGACACGGAGATGAGGACATTCTATTCGCATCGTGGAGGTGCAGCAGCGTAGATAGCACCAAACGATTTCTCTTGACGTTAGAGGTTTGTAACCTGCGCAGGGGGCAGGCGTCGGAAAAATGAAGAGAGGAGAAACGAAGGACACAGGAGGTTCAGACAGTTATTAGGGACTATCCTGATCTCAGATCTGGCAAACAAATACATTAAAAAACATTCTAACCATACAAAGTAAACCCTCCCTCTTGGCTAGAAGACAGTATTTATCTTCTGCTATCAATGTGCTGCAGAAGAATTCATCACAAGGATCTCACGTATGAGATCTGTGTATACATTCAAGGCAGGAATACGTGAAAAAAGAGAGACTGAAAGGTATTTATTTCTTTCTTTTGAGACGGAGCCTCAGTTTGTCGCCCTCGGTAGAGTGCCATGGCGTCACACAGCTCACAGCAACCTCCAACTCCTGGGCTTAGGCGATTCTCTTGCCTCAGCCTCCCAAGTAGCTGGGACTACAGGCGCCCGCCACAACGCCCGGCTATTTTTCTGTTTT
>CAUYRH010064260.1:0-29764 GCA_963574655.1 Perodicticus potto
CAACCTTTTCTGTACTCCTCTCTAACCCTGGTCTTTTATCCCCCAAATCTGTAACTATCCAGGAGGTGTCTGGAAAGCTGGTTACCAAATTTTTCTCTTAGCCTTTAAGCTGCAATTGGGGTGACTGGCTGTTCTCTCACACCTTCCTAATCATGTCTGAAAGCGCTGCTCCCCTTTTGGGGAGGGACATACTAACTAAAGTGGGAATAGCCATTTATATAAATATGGGACAGGAACCTATATTATGCCTTCCCTTATTAGAAACAGAAATTAACCCATTGGATACTTTTTCTTCCATTCTTGAGATACTTTGCTAAGAAGAATATGTTCCAGCTCCATCCAAGTAAACATGAAAGAGGTAAAGTCTCCATCTTTCTTTAAGGCTGCGTAATATTCCATGGTATACATGTACCACAATTTATTAATCCATTCGTGGATAGATGGGCACTTAAGTTTCTTCCATGACTTAGCAATTGTGAGTTGGGCTGCAATGAACATTCTGGTACAGAAGTCTTTGTTATAATGTGATTTTTGGACTTCTGGGTATATACCTAGTAAAGGAATTATAGGATCAAATGGCAGGTCAATTTTTACATCTCTAAGTATTCTCCAAACAGCCTTCCAAAAGGAACGTATTAGTGTGCATTCCCACCAGCAGTGTAGAAGTGTTCCCTTTTCTCCACATCCACGCCAACATCTCTGGTTTTGGGATTTTGTTATGTAGGCTAATCTTACTGGAGTTAGGTGATATCTCAAAGTAGTTTTGATTTGCATTTCTCTGATCATTAAGGATGGTGAGCATTTTTTCATGTGTCTGTAGGCCTTGCGCCTATCTTCTTTAGAGAAGTTTCTCTTCAAGTCCTTGTTCTTCTTAGCAAAGTATCTCAAGAATGGAAGAAAAAGTATCCAATGTACACAGCCCAACAATGAAGCTAATCTATAGCTTTCATATGAAGGCTAAAACCCAGTTATAGCACAAGAAATGGGGAAAGGGGAAAGGGAGGGGAGGGGGGAGGAAGGGTGGAGGGATGGTGATTGGTGGGATCACACTTAGGGTGCATCTTACAAGGGTACAAGTGAAAATTACTAAATGTAGAATATAAATGTCTTCATATAGTGATTACAAGGCCATGAAGGCTATGTTAAATAGTTCAATGAAAATATTTCAGATTGTATATAAAGTCAGCACATTGTGCCCCATGATTGCACCAATGTACACAATTATGATTTAATAAAAATTAAAGGAAAAAAAAAGAAAATCACTGGCCTAAAAGCATGAAAAACAGTATGGAAGTCTCTCCCCCCCAAAAAATGTTTCTTAAATGTTTATCAATGCTAATCTTCCTATTTGAATTCTATTCCTCATTTTTTCTCTGACAAATTCTTAGTCATCTCTGATGGAGAAATTGAAACTGTGGTCCCAATTCTGTGCCTGAACTCATACCCTTTGCAATGGGATTCTGCAGCAGTTTTCATCAAGAGGTAGATTCTATTTCCCTACCCTTTGAAATGGGCAGGTCTGAGAGTGATGTAGGCCATTAGAATAATGCAGAAATGAAAGTGTTCCAAGCCTTGGAAAGTGTTCCAAGTGTTCCAAGTCAAAAGACTCTGCCCACTTCTCTTCTTTCTGCCTTTACCACAAGGACACATTCAGCCTGTGCCACTGGACCAGAAGCACTCAGAGCAGAGCTGAGTTCCTTTGTCCTAACCAAGGCCCCAGACACGGGAGGACCCTTCTGCTGACCAGACACATGAGTGAGTCTTGATGAGCTCAGCCAAGCCAGAGTATAAGGACCATCTGACCCATAAATTTGTTATAATCAATGGTTGCTTTAAGCCACATAATATGGAGTCTGTAACACAGTGTTGTTTACAAATAGCTATATTTGAGCGTACCATCCTCTAAACTTGGCTCCATGGCTTCTCCATGTGACTTTGCCTCGCACAACACAACCTGGTTTCACTTGTTTTTCCTTAACCTGCACTCGCTGTCCTAATACCTACTGTATGCATAATCTCTTGAATCAGACAGCAAGCTTCCTGAGGGTTGAGTGGCTGCCTGTTATTTGTTAATGTCTGGCACACAGCATGTGCTTGTGCTCAGGGGAATGTTTAATGTTTAATTTGTGCACACACCAGGTTTTAAGGCCTGTGTATCATCTGAAAACCGGAAATGAATCATGTACCATCTTACTGCGGGAGCATCAACTATATACGTAGGGGCGCCAACATCTAAACTGGCGTTTGTTGTAGTGAAAGCCATGCCTTAAATTATATATTTCCCTCATCGTCTGTCTTAAGTTCTTTCTTTCCTAAAATTATCCTATATGGTTTAAATATAGGGGATCCTACTAGAGTATTTTTTAAAACTCATTGTATGAAGCACTGATCTCTGTATGTGAAAATAAATTTCATTTGTTTCAAGGTCAGAAAGATTTTTTTTTTCGTAAATAACTTTCAGGTACTAGAAAGATAATAAAGTTGAGTACATCATTGGCTGAGCCTTACCCTCACTAGGTTTATATAATGAAGCTCAAGGGTGTCACTGATGATGTGTTTAGTCATTATCCATGTGTAATAGTTCAACATTTACTTTATGCCTACAGAACTTGATATGATTGTTTCTTTTTAAAGATAGTCTCTCGGCCAAGGTCACATAGCCAGAGAGTGGCTGACTCAGGATTCCTCTCCAAGTCTGTCTGCTCTCAAACTCATTCTGCTAACTCTTAATACTATAAGATAAATGTAACACTCATTAATTGCTTACTAAGCACCAAGTAGGGTGTGAAGGGCTTTACATTTTCTTATTTGGGAAGAATGTAAGATCCTATTACCATCCTTATATTATAAGGAAGCACAAATGACAAGTGTCTTGCCTGATATCAGATGCTAAATGATAGGAGCCAGGGTTTGAACCCAGGCTTTATTGTGTAGTACGTGTTAATGCTAAATATTGAGTAAAGGAGTAAGTGCCTATCAGAATAAAATCAAATTCTAGCAAATGTTGGCTTTTTGAAAAGCACAAATGAGCCCAAATTGATTTAATTCATTCAGAATTAGTTCTTTACTAAATAAAGCAGTTTTTAAAAAAAGTTTTTTAAAAAATTAGTTTGAATAGTTTAACAGATTGGCTTGAGTCTGCAAAAAAAATTGCCATGCAGATGAATCAGTTATATCCAGATATTTATGCTAGTCACAGCATTCTGCTAAGTAATTTGTTAAAAAAAACAACAACAACAAATCTTTAGAAACTACTGGCTTAAATTAACCTTCGTCCTTTATAAAAAGGATTAGAACTCTAGTTTAAATAGATCAGATTCCATCTTTGATAGATCACCCTGTTAAGCTGGATCTCTAAGTAGTTTTGACTAAATTCTTGGGAGTTCTCAGAATCTTAAAACCACACAGAACAGATTCCATCAGATGTATTTGGAATATACAATATTGTACCTATTAATATTTTCCTATGGAAAGGCCAGAAAATGTTCAATATAGTCTGTAAATGTAATCTGCGGATTTTGAGGAATAAGGGGAATGGTGTCCCAGTTACGGTGAGGCTTTGGTTGACCTCAGAGTATATTTTAAACCATATCCCAAAGGAAGTGTGTATACAGCTGACAATTAAGTGCTTGAACTCATCCAAGAAAAAGCGCTACCTACGTGTCTCACTGCTGAGTATCACTACGGTCACCTTCGAAGTCCTCCCCTTGGGAAGTGGTGCCCTGACGCCAGCGCCTGGTCCACCCTTAAAAGCACATTTTCTAGGACGTGTTCTCAAACTTATCACATCCTGTATGACTGCTCAATGGCCATTCAGAAAAAGAGTTCCAAAATCGCTTTGACAGGTAGACCAGGCACTAGTGGGTGCGCAGCTTCCAGGGGAGTAAGGACCTCAAAGGTGACCCTAGTGATTTGCAGCAATGGACGGTGCAGCACTTTTTCTAGGATGACTTTGGGAACTTAATTGTCAAGCTTATGTGTGTATCTGTGTGTGAGGGGTGTTAGAAGGTAGCCTCCTCTCTGCTTCCAGCACTCTCATAGCCCTGTATCACTCCTGAGACCAGATTGAGAAATTAGAGTTAATATGTCAACTGGTATTTGGAAATCATCCTTAAGAGTGTTCTAACTCCTACTGGGATGTGACAGGAGGTGTACCAAGACGGTAGTCATTGACATTTCAAAGTCCCACTCACGTAGTATCCTAAAATGTCAATAAAAGACTCTTTATTCATAAATAACTGATATGCAGTAATTTACGTCTGTACATGTATCTTGAAAAGTCTGTAACCATCCAGGTTTTTTTTTTTTTTGCAAACTCTACATAAAACATCCAAACCGTCCATTTTGTTCCATACAATATAACACAGCTGTTTGGCATTACCAAATATATATGTATATATATTTATAGGTATGTACATGTGCTGAAAAAGAAGCCAGTGCAGCCTTTTCTAAGAAGTCCATCCAAGTATTTACTGTACAACATTCAGAATTTACATTGATAATACAAGGCACAAAAAGTGTGGTATGAAGCCAAGGCCATGCTTTGTTCAACCCCTCTCCTCCGGCTTGCTCCCTCCTTCAGCTTCATGTCAAATTAAGTGTTCAGCCCTGCTTTTATTTTTTTATTTTTTATTGTTTTTTGGCTTTGAACACATCAACTAAAAGTTGTGAGTGGTATGGGTTTGAGATATGGATCACTTGAAAGAACAACCCCCACCTACCTTCCCAAACAGAACAAAGTGAAACCTGTTTGAAAACCCCTCCAAACAGAAATGGAGGCCAAAACAACTACTTGCTTTTTTGAGTTTGGGTTAAGAGATGAAGTCAGTTTTCTTCTAAATGCTTTATGTTTGCAATATCTCTAGGTCGAGACTTATTGGAGGGCATGTGCCAATCAGATATGATTAGGAAAAATGGGAAATGTTGAGTCTTTATTCTTACTTTGAAAAGGAGAGCATGTTTTTCCTAGCCAGAGAATTCGCAGTTGGGAGTCTTTTCCCACCTTCTCATAGGTGAGTTTTACATGACCTACCCCATCTAGGATAAGCCTCAGATAGTGTTTCTGATCGAAAGCTTTCTGTTACTCTCTGAGGAGGCTACTGCCTCTTGGAACAGGGGGATCTCCCTCTCAGCATCATCAGAGATGCCTAATGGAGGGAGATTAAAATCATTACATCTACTGCTGATGGTAATGTCTGTTTCCGTAATGGGATTATAGAGCATGATACTTTGCTTACAAACTCCTCCTGAATATCAGCTCTCCTTTTTATGATTCACCAGAATCATAGTTGAATCTCTCCCTAACAAAGATATTAAATTTTAATTAAGTAGGTTGGAAATTATGTAATTAAATTTTGGAATTTGTGTATAGACAATGCTTGAAATTAGCAAAACACTTTTAGGGTTAGCAAAATTGGAGGCAAGAGGGCATTTCCATTGTAATCATTTATGCTTTTTCTAAAAGTATTTTGACATGTATTTCCTAGCATGTAAAGAAGTACTGTGTTGTGAAATTTAGTGATATATCCTATAATTCAAAGCTATCACTTCTTGGGAAAAAAAAGATGTACCCCTCTTGAACTCAGTATTAGGGGTGGGGAAGGAAATTTTTAAGCTTAGGCCTAACCATGAAGCTTACTGCCTTTTTTATCTTTGGGTAAGGATGGAGGGTGGGTTCCAAGACATGAAGTTTAAATGTTACTGCCTTAGGCTCACCTCGTAAGGACATTCCAAATCCATGATCTTCACAGCAAAAGGAAAAAAGCAATGAGTAGCTGCTTCAAAAACCACAATTATTCTATGTGAGTTAAATTTCCTACTTCAGATCACGGCACTACGCACTAGAGACTAATGGCCAGGTCTGCTTTTCATCCCTTTTTATCTTTTGAAAAAAATTACAGCCTCCGAGCTGCCATTTCAGTTTTGTTGATGACCCTGGAGTTAGGGATGTGAGGAGTCTGTGGCAGACACTGGCTCTCCTAGAATTGCTTTTGCAAAAACACCACATGCTGTTCAATACGGCCAAACAGCTTTGTAACTGCAGCTTTCAAAAGAGTCTGGAAAGTAAAAACACAAAATATGCAACACGTCTAAGATTAGTAACATCTTTCACTGTTGTGACATTTGACAAAATACATTTTTGTTTGTAGTTCAGGAAAATTCTATGCAGACAAAACAGTGGAAAACTACGGAAATGGTGGCCATTTGGCTTTTGGCTAAAGCATCAATTTTCAAATACAGCACTATGGCAACTAACACCAGAGGGCTAATAAAATTTTGTCACTCTCTGTAGGCCAACATTTTGCTCTCCCATTTGCTGTGGCTGTCGCCTCTAGTTCAGTTGATGGGAGTTACTAAGGATTCAAACTTTGCAATGTCTCATGAGGAAACAAGGACAATGAGCTGGAGAGGGACGCTTCTCAACTCCCTGGAGAGTCCTGTGACATTGATGGAGCTGGAACAAAGACCTGGGGGAGAACTTTACCTTCAACACATCTGACAGCTGTATCATCAAACACATATACAGGGTGGGAAGACTAAGAAATTGAAGAGAAAATGGCTAAAAGGAGAAACATAAGCATACCAAACCATCTCCTAACACTTTGAAATTCACAAGTACATTTGCCAGAAGTTTGGCAAGTGGAGCATTTGATCTAAGACCAATTATACCACTGGAATATTCTACATTTGTTTATCAATCTTAATGTTGAAAATTTTTGTCAAACATCAGAATCTAGGACTTTTGATCCAAAGAGAACCCTGGTTTAGTGATTTCACTTTAGAATCCTTTCTCAAAGCCAACAGAAATAAAAGTATACAGACAACACCTGTGATTGGAGACAAAAATAACTTTTTTTTAAAGTGAAAAGTTCCCTTTTTAAAGGGAATTCTTTTTCATCTCTTAACAAAAAGGCTAATAAAATTTTTGTGGGAGTACATCTGAGTTTTACGAGACTTCCTGTACCAGTAAATGAAGTTTGCATTTAAATCCATACAGTAGCTTCCTTTGGCTTAAAGGAATTTAATGTAAACCAGTAAGACTCCACAAGCAATGTTGTAAAAACTGTAAATTAACTTTATGATGCTGCAGTCTGGTGCAGCTGTGAAGTACACCATTTTGGTGGCATAATTTTAAGTCATATTGAAAGGATGACTATTAGACTTAAATGTCTTTGAAGCCTGAAAGATTTGGCATTAAGTGAGATATTCTGTAAAAATGTTAAGTTACTTACCAAGTACTCAATGCTACTTTTAATTTTTGCCTCATTTTGCATCAGTACAATAAGACTTCCAAATAATGTGCTCAGACAGATGAGTAAATCTTCAAGAGGGAGGGGCATTTGTGTTGGGATAGAACAACGGAACAAAGGTTGGCTACAGTGAATAACCACAAGTTCGAATATGACTTAAGTTTTCATCTGATCTGCAATTCCACCCCCTCACACACATCTTGGTCTGTAAATCTCATAACCAGGGGTTCTCTTTGAAATTCTATTGTAAATACTGCACAATTCTGACATGCAATGATCACAGAATTTCATACACTTCTATAGAAATCCCATGTAGGACCCTAGCAGAAATAAGTAAGAGAAATATAAAGAGGGAACTAAAAGCACTGAAATATGCATTTGATTAAACCTTGGGCTGATATCTGAGATGAATCACACTAACTTCTTGCTTTTTTTGATCTACATGATAGGATGTTCAAGTACATTTATAACTCCGTCTCCCCCTGGTCCCCGCCAAAGAAAAAAACAATCCATGAGAGGAAATTCCAGACATTCAGAGATTGCTAATAATCTCATCTTAAAATAATCTAGATTTCAGAGAAAATTGTTTACATTTTTCACCTGTTTTAAAATATAAAAAGAAGGGTCAAGCATCTGAAAAAGACCTGTGTGGATTCATAGAATAGATAAAACAATTCTAAGGCCTATTAGAAGGGAAGATTAAAAATGGGTAGGATGGTTTAAAACAAAAAATCCTCCAAAACGGATATTAACTTCAACCCCAGAATGTGTTTTCTACAATTATTACTCAGCAGGGAGCGCAGGTTCCGTCTGCACCCACCCCAGGGCAGCCAGCCGATCTCTAGTTTATTGTGACCATCTACTTCCACCTCTGTCTCTTTCAAAAAACACCTCAGTGATGCCAAACAATTTGCATTTTTATGCTGTCCCTCTATTGTTCCCTAGAAGGAATAAAGAAGTTGAGTCCACTAGCAAAAGGGTGATTTTTCTGATCTTGATATGGTATTTTGAAAATATGCTTGATGATTCTAAGATGATAGGTTTTTTTTTGTATAGTAAGCCTTTGGTTCCTGAGAAAAGTGAGATGCTCTTAAATTACATGTAGCAAAGCCTTCTAACACAGGGGACCGTGAATACCACACACCAGTTAGAGAAAATGGCCAGCACACGCAGGAGTTCTTCAATGCCTTACCCTCGGTATCAATTCTACCTGTCTTTAGGTCTCTTTTTGCTCAGCTGGAGATTCTCAACATTTTTTTTTTCTTTTAACAAGGGTCTATAAAAATGTTTCAAAAAGTTGATCATATCCCCATTGCCAAGTACACCTCACCTCCCTCATTCCCTGACTACTTTTATTTTATTCTAATGTAGCCAACCTCTAAGTAACTGATTAGCTGCCTTGTGGTAAATCTGGGTCCTTGACTTTGGTCATCTTGATTGTGGACAGCTAATTAAAACATCCATCAGAAAATGAGCAGGAGTGTATTTGTTCATCTTTAGTCTACCAGGACATTTTGTCAAAAATGATTTAGTAGGAGAAAAAAGATGGAATAAAACGTTAAGATGAGGGTCATGAATTATCTGTGGATTTCAATAGCACTGTGTCCTAATTTTAAAAAGAATCATGAAGCAATAGCCATATAAGTGAATGGTTTTGTAGAGGAAGCCTATTCAGTGAGGGTGAGTGGCCAGAGCTTTAATGCTCCCTGAACAATGCATGTGGCTTCTTTGACACCGGGTAGAGGTATTCCTTGCATCTTTACTTGGGTACCATTTAGAGCAAAGACAGATACTTGGGTATCTGTTAATTTCTCAAGAGGAGGAGGCCAATACTAATGACATAGTACCCAAAGGCTAGAAAATTTCAAGAATCTGGATTGAAAAATATAATAAAACACCTCATTCTCTTATAACAATGTTGGAGAACTAGATAAACACTTGCTTCCTAGAATTACAGCTTATTGGAGGTCTGTGACATCTGTACTTCATGTGTTTCTTTGGACGTAACAACCTTTCCTGTCTCCAAAGCCACATGACAAGCTGTGTTCTAATAACATTATGTAGTATGAATGGCTTAGGTGGCAACAGAGATGATCCTGTGTCATGGTCAAAGAAATACATTTCTCTATTGATGAGTCTAGTGCCTTGAAACCTCTCTACTGCAGTGGGGTAGGAAGAGGAAGGAAGAATATGGGTAGATTTGTCTCTGGGGACGCTATGGGAACTAGTTTGTGGTCCCCTTACCTTGTTATCTTGTCTCCATTGAGTGCCTGGGAGGCAGGGGACCGGTGCTGGGGCAACATACTCAGATTCTAAGTTCTAAATGCCTCCTTGATGTTGTGGGAATTACACAAGTGGGTTAGCAACCCTGTTTCACTTCTAGAATGACTCCTGACATTCCTGATGCTAGTTGATAGAAAACTCTGACAATTTGGTACTAGAATCAGTTGGCTTTGGGGGTGACACATCATTAAAAATCTGCTTTAAAACACGCACTTGATCAGTACCTGCCTTTCCAGCTCTATGGTAGGTCATTTCCCCCACAGCTACTTCTAGATAGGACCTCACTTTTATTCTTACCACCCAAGTCCAAGGAATGTGACCATCATTAACCCGAGTATGGACTTGAGGAAAGAGTGGAGCCCTCTTCTATCTAAGAGAGCTTGTTTTCTTCCCTTTTAACGTGTTTCACTTATATAAAATGCAGTTCCTTCCGCCAGGGATTCTCAAGGATTGTAAATGAAGGCTGAATTCCCTAAACGCCACTGGGCACAAAGCTGCCTCTTTCTTTCACCATTTCAAGCAAATGTCCCCAGCTGGCCATCACTCTGTCACATGGGAGGAAGTGAACTAGAGTCCGTTTTGTCTGCTGTAGTTGAAGTCGGCTTCGTCAAGCTGGGATTCCGAGATGTTTGCCAGTTTCGTGTGTGTCCTCCCAATCTCTTCAAGGGCACAGGCCAGGGAGTCAAGGTCACCGTCATGCTGATGACGAGCTTCCCACAGGTTCAAGATGACAGCAGATGGGCTACTTTGTGTAGCAAAATAAGATAAATTCCTAGGTAGAGTTGAACAACAACAAAATAAAAATGAAAATAAAGGAATAAATAAAATCACAATAGGGGAATTTTAAATGAATTTTTATAGATATTATTACAATGGGGTAAAGTAGCATGAAGGCAGGTCTCCGGTGGTCTAGTTTGTATTCTAGCGCTCACTGGCACTGTAGTTTGGAATGTTATCAATGACCTTTTTATCCTGTCTCAGTACTCACCTTCCTTCAGCTGTTTATTTCTCTCTTGAAATACTTAAATACTTGATTTCATTAGTTTACACGAGGATGTAACTCATTACTATTGTTTTCAAAATGTCTGACCCCTCTCCCTTTGGTAAGAGTAAGGGCTTTCAAAGTTTTATCTTTGATTTCTTGTTGTTCTTCCCCCCCTTTAGTGGGTTCAAGTACAAAATGGAGTAGTTATCAGCTCCAGGTGGACAGGGTCTACATCTGCACCTACAGTCTTGCAGTTATGAGCTACTGTGAGCTAGTTATGGATCTCTGAATGACCTTGGAGTTGCTTCAACTAGATACCCTCTACCTCCTCAGATCCATCAGAAATTGGTATCATCCCCATGCCTCCCAACTAGAATGAGTATCCTAGTATTTACAGCTATCTTTTCTAATCTCTTACACTAGGAGGTTTGTTTTTGACCCTGGCTTTTATGTTTTTCTCCCTGTACTCATCTTTTCTATTTTTACCACTTATACTAATTTCTATTCTATCACATTATGGCCTGGATCACAACAAAAACCTTAGAGTTCCTTCGAACTCTCTAACATAGCCTTCATTCTATTTCTTCAACTCAATCATAAGATACCTATTCTAGTTTTTCAGAACAGGGTCTCATTCTGTTGCTTGGGCTAAAGTACAGAGACATCGTAGTAGCCCACTGCAATGTCGGACTCCTGGACTGATGTGGTTCTCCTGCCCCAGCCTCCCAAGAAGCTGGGACTACTGGCATGCATTATCACATTTAGCTAATTTTTCTATTTTTTTTTTTTTTATAGAGACAAGGTCTTACTCTTGCTCAGGTTGGTCTTAGACTTGTGACCTCAAACACTCCTCTTGCCTCAGCCTCCCAAAATGCTAGGATTGTAGGTGCCTGGATTCTCTGGTTGTTTCCAATGCCTTCCTTGGTATGGCCTCAACCTCAATATGGGAAATTATATAAATATTTATATATGCATATATATATATACACACATACACACAAACACACACATATTTCCCCTATTCAGTCTTCCTTTGCTCTTTGAGCTCTGTTCACTGGAAACATCCACTTCCTCCCTTCATCCTGGCTATCAAGATCATATACCTACAGCGCCTGGTTCAATTCTCATCTCTTCTTTCCTTAAAATGATTAATGTCTTCTCTAAACTCTTTTTATGCTTATGTTTAAACTTTCATGTGAATAAAATGCTTATGCATTTCTTGTGTGGTATGTGAGCTCTGCCTTCCCAATTTGAATAAATAGCTGAAAGGCAAGGATCATATCTAATGATTTCCTCAGTCCGCTACAGAACTTATCAGAATACTCTGACAGGTGTTTATTCAATGCCCATCAGCTAAGTGACTGGTTCCTACAAGCCTTTTGCAGATGATATGGTATCTTCAGTGAAAAATGCTAGAACAATAACTTCGCTGCAATGAAGGCTAAGACACACAAAAGATTAAAGGTCACTTTTCATAGGGACATTTATCGTAAGGATAGAAATATCATCTGTGGAAAATCTTTTCGACTCATCAGAACTTTACCAGGGTCAACCAAGTATTGCGCATCACCGTACCCAGTGTATAATCATACAAAGTAGCTTCATAGACCACTCAGAAGACGAGCTCTTAGAGTGCTTCATTCTTTATATACACATATGTGTGTGTGTGCACAGCAATTCTGACTGAAAAAAGTCCAATTTTATTAAGGTTTTAAGAGACTGTTTATAGCCAATGGTTGCCAAACCGCGTAAATATCAAGGATACTATAAACATTTCCCACCATTTACGAATCTTTAATTGAAAAAGGGAGAAGGCCAGCTTAAAACTATTCTGACACTCCGATTTCTTTTTTCCTCCTTCCTTTTTTTAATGGTTATTCATTTCTACCCTAACAGCAATAACCAAATCAACCATGCAGGAGGAGTTGAAAGGGTCCCAGTCCCTCTTATTTCCCAACTTTGTTTTGAATATGGTCTCTTCTTCCTGGCCACGTGGAGATGTTTGCAGGGAGTGTTGCTCTGTCTCCCCCAAGCCCGTAACCAGTGTTCTAGAAGAACACAGACCAACGGCACAGCTGGGAAAGAGTCAGAGAGACAGAGCACGACACAGGGTCTTGCTCTGTGTCTTTTCATATCCATTATGAGAATGATGACCATTCTCTTGTTTCTGACGTTGGTAAATAATTCTTTATGATCTCCGCTGTTGTCTCAAAAACAACAGTCCCAGCAATAAAAGCTGATAGTGTTCACTATCAGTGAAAACACTGATAGTGTTTTCTTAATTTTATCAAAGATACACACTTTGTGTTTGCTGTTGAACAACAGTGCCTGGAATCCTGGGGGCCCAAAAGTTAGACACACAATTCTGTATCATGGTGAAAAACTTTCTCTGTAAAGAGCCAGGCAGGAAATGCTTTTGGCTTTAGAGGCCACACATGGTCTCTGTTGGTCTCTGTTGCCGCTACTCTGCCCTGCCAGAGTGGTACAGAAGCAGCCGCAGGCCCTGTGTCAGAGAATAGGCGGGGCTGTGCCAGTAAAACTTTACATAGGCGCTGGTATTAGATTGTTTTACAATTTTCATGTGTCCTACAAGATTACTTATCTTTTGACCTCCCCCCCAACTATTTAAAAATGCAAAACCCATCCTTATCCTGTGGGCTATGGAAAAACAGGTGGTGGGTCACATTTGGCTTATCTGTAGGCCATTGTGCCTACCACTGTCCTACGATCCACACTAGATTTCCACAGCTATTTGAAGGCGATCAGACTGAACTTCCTACTTTGTGCTACATTTGAATATAAGTACTTAGATCTCCCGAACTGCTGAATCCCAAGCTGTGTGTCCTGCCTCAAGGACTCAGAGAGCTTTATTCCCTGCAAATGTTTGGGGATCTTCGACATTTCAAGACGTGATAGGAAGACCTGGGCATAAAAATGCGATAATAACAATTGCAGTGAGCCATAAACAATAGTCTGATGAATCACTGTCACAATACAATATTAAAATACTTGTGAGTACACCTGCCTCGAGGAAAGAGAATGACTCCTGCCAGCTACCACGTTCTGGAAAATCCTGCAAATGTCCTGATTTGTGGAATGGGCACCCAGGGCGAAAGGAAGCTAAATGATCAAAACAGGAAGAAATAGAACTCCCACTTGGCACAGGTCCCTGAACATATTGTAGCAAGTGAAATGTGCCCCCCAAAGCAAGTTTTAAATTTATTCTTTGAATGTATACAAGCACATTCAGCAGAACACGAATCTCAAATTCCACTTAATTTCAGTACACACATAGGGAAAGCATATCAGCCTTATTAAAAATAATACTATCAGCTTTGGATTAATAGATATCCTATTAAACTACACTTACCTGTTCATAACAGAATAATATGTAAGAACCCTAAATCCTCATGCAATAGGCTGTTCCCAAAGTATAGCTGAATTATTTTACTACTTACACGTGTGCAAATGCATTGTTTTATGTTTTAAATTTTTTAAATTTTTTTAACTGGCATGCTATATATCCATTTGGTTATTCTGATCCTAATGTGTATGACCCATTTCTTTTTTATTTCCTTTTATTAATACATTTATGTCTTTGTGGGGTACAATGTGTTGTTTTATTATACAATTTGGAGTGCTTACATCAAACTAATTAATATATTTTTCACCTCGTTTACTTAATTATTGGGTTAAGACATTTAGGTTCTATCCTTGATAGATTTGATTTGTACCCTTGCACTATGCTCCCTAGGTGTGGAGTGTGACCCATTTCTTTTCACTATAATGGTGGCACACACACATAGTTCAGGAAACACTATAATATATATTGCAAAACAGAATTCACAGCAAGTTGATTTTAAACAATTTTCTGAGTGTTTTTGAATTTTTTTTGCAGGGAGAGAACAAAACCAGAATATTTGCAAAAACAGTAATCCTAAATATTCAGGCAAATGCCTGAAAATAAAAGTCAATAGTATTTTTTTCTGTCTCTTTGAGAAATTTTTAAAGAAACAAATGTTTATTATGCTCATTTTAGATGCTTCAACTTGTTACTTTTCTGTGCACTGAACTTTAGGGAACCTTTTTGTTATAGTCTTTTCAAATTCAGATCAACAGAAGTAATTTTGAAAACTGAGATTTTTATTTTGTGCTTATAAAGATGTTACATATTGTGCAGATAAAATCATATAATCTCCATAACTTTTAGGAATTTACTTCAGAATAATTCTATTTCTCCAGTTCTATTCAATTGACATAAATTCTATGGATCAATAACTTTACCTTTTCCTTTGCAAATCTGAGATAAACCGCAAAACACACAGACAGGCAGATTAAAGTTTTGGCTAAGACAGTTGAATACATTTATCCTTGTAAGTTCATTGAGTGCTAATGGTTTATTAAATTTAATTTTATTTTGTTGAGCTTAAATGCTTTCTATACACCTGAGTTCTCGGAAGTTTATTTTAGTACCATGATTAATTTCATCTTTCAGAGGCTTCCCTATCCTCATCCCTGTGCTCAATTAAATTCCCAAGCTTTACATAGAGGCCAGGAAGAAAGGGAAACATGAATCTAGTTTACCAATTTTGCTAGCTAGACACAGGCCAATTTATAATGGTGTATGTGGGTCAAACACTGACTTGTTAAATAGAACCTTAATTTCAAAATATATCTTCCAACTAATAGCCTTGTTAAACTAACGATGGAATTTTAAGTTAGATGTCAGGATTTTTGGAAATAGTTCTTGTGTTATTTTCTTTTTGTGGTATAAAGAGGGGAGAGAATTGAGGGGCCATGATACAATTCTGCTATACAGGGTCTTTATAAACTATTGTCACCTGGTGCTAATTTTATCAAAAGGAAAATAGCTAGAGATATGGCCCTTTCTTTAGTGCTATGAAAAGCTTTCAGGCCTTCCAGAATTCCTGTGCAATTCAAATACAAATGTCTTTGGGACAAGTACATCTAAGTCCTTCATCAGGTAAGAAAGAGATTAAATAACAGTAATGGGAAGGAAGGGAGACCCACCAAGGGCACCTTGAACTTGGAGCAGGAGTGCCCTAGCTCAGTGTTCTAACTCCCTCAGACTGTGCCTGGCCTAGAAGGCCAAATTCCAAATAACAACGCTACGGGGGGACACCCTACCTGCTTGGATTGTGATAATGAATTTCATACTAAAATGCACGAGGGTACCTCACTAGAGAGCTGCAGCCTAACATCCTCAGCAGAGAAGGTGCCTCATTCCAGGCACATGCCAAAATTTCATTCAAAACTCGAGCTTTCACCCAACTCTTTCAACAGAAAGGAGCATTTGCACCTGTCCAGGAGGGCAAAACATTTGTTTGTAGTCTAGAAATTGTTGCCATTTACAGCAAAGTCAACTTTACTCTTTATCCACTAAGAAGCACATTTTATTTATTTATTTATTCATTCATTTATTTTATAGAGACAGAGTTTTACTCTGTGACTCTCAGTAGAGTGCTGTGGCATGACAGCTCACAGCAACCTCCAGCTCATGGGCTTAGGTGATTCTCTTGCCTCAGCCTCCCGAATAGCTGGGACTACAGACGCTCACCACAACCCCTGGCTATTTTTTGTTTGCAGTTTGGGAGGGGCCGAATCCAAACTTGCCAACCTTGGTATTTGGGGTTAGCGCCCTACTCACTGAGCCACAGGCACCACCCAAGAAGCACATTTTAAAAAGATCTCCATTCTGAGTAGTTTGTCAGTATCAAAAGTGAAAACTAAGTACCTGTACAGTACTACAGTCTGTTACTGTAGAGGCCTGCTTGGTGTAGTGGGGGTCTTCAGACACATGAAGAAATGCTCACTATCCTTAATCATTAGAGAAATGCAAATCAAAACTACCTTGAGATATCATCTAACTCCAGTAAGATTAGCCCACATGACAAAATCCCAGAACCAGAGATGTTGGCGTGGATGTGGAGAAAAGGGAACACTTCTATACTGTTGGTGGGAATGCAAACTAATACATTCCTTTTGGAAAGATGTTTGGAGAACACTCAGAGACCTGCCATTTGATCCTATAATTCCTTTACTTGGTATATATCCAGAAGACCAAAAATCACATTACAACAAAGATATCTGTGCCAGATTGTTTATTGCAGCCCAATTCATAATTGCTAAGTCATGGAAGAAGCCCAAGTGCCCATCGATCCACAAATGGATTAATAAATTGTGGTACATGTATACCATGGAATATTATGCAGCCTTAAAGGAAGATGGTGACTTTACCTCTTTCATATTTACATGGATGGAGCTGGAACACATTCTTCTTAGCAAAGTATCTCAAGAATGGAAGAAAAAGTATCCAATGTATACAGCCCTAGTATGAAGCAAATTTATAGCTTCCATGTGAAGGTTACAACCCAATTAGAGCACAAGAAGATGGGAAAAGGGGTAAGGGGGTAAGGGAGGGAAGGGAAGGGTAAAGGGTGGGATCACACTTACGGTGCATCTTAGAAGGGTCAGGTGAAACCTACTAAATGCAGAACACAAATGTTTTCACACAATAAACGAGAAATTCCCAAAAAGGAAAAAAAAAAAAAAGAGGGTTGGGGAACTGCAAATAGAAGAGACTGGGAAATAAACAACCACAAAGTGTAAATCTTACTTAAACTCTGATTCAAAAAGCCAACTAGATAAAACATGAGATAATTGTGGAAATTTGAACACTGACTGGGTATTTAAGGATATTAATAAATTATTGTTCATTTTTTCAAAAAGAAAAGTGAAAACTAATTGAAGCTGCCTGATAAACCAGGGAGCATCACTGTAAGAACAGTGCAGAGTCCGGTATGAAGAGTGCCAAAGAGGGAACTGAAACATAGTCATAAGGAAAAAAAATGAAGATTTCTGCCATCATTTTAATTGTCTCACTTAATGAAAGCCTTTCATGTGCCCCCGAACAAACTCCATAGAATTCTTTAAATAACCTCAATGGCAGTAACTGGACAGACCATAAGCATTTGGCCTCCCTGTCAAGCTCTTCTACCCAAACTTCAGCCTCTCTGGGCAAGTGGACAAATAGTAAAGGAGCCTCCAGGAAAAAGCAAATCAGTGTTTAATTTTCTCAAGAAGCAGCCAAAGATGAATGCTATAACATAACTCTCTATTCCCCAGTATCTTTCAGTGAAAGGAAGCTGGCATGGAGAACCCCCCTAAAAAGGACACAAACTATTGGAAAACACACCGGCTTCCAGTCTGTCTCGCCCTAGGAGTGGTGTTTTCATTCTTTTAGGCCATTTAATTTGGCAATAAAATGTCTTCCTAGCTATCTTTTTCCATTCCATTATCTGGTTCTTGAAAGTGAATAGCAAGGATTCTTCCTTCTTTGGAAAACATAGGAAAGCCTTGGAGACTGTCTGTGCATTCTGTTTTCAATTTCTCCAGTTTCATTCTTGACAGAATAAGCCTGTGACAATTTCTCAATTTGGGAAATGAAAAGACAACAAAATCTCAGAAATAACTGCAAGGGAAGTTAATCACTTAAAGGTCACTTTATAAACAGACAAAATCGTTCCTACAATCTTACTTTCTCCAATTATGATCAGTGCTATTTGAAGCAGCGGTTATGAAGGGGATTCTTTGGGCTATAAGGGGCTTTGGCATGTCCACTTTTCTGAAAACTATCTTAACTTAAAGGAGAGAAATCTGTCCATTGAAGAGCATCACACAGTCACCCACTGCCTAGAACAGTGGTTTTCAATCTTCCTAATGCTGTGACCCTTTAATACAGTTCCTCATCTTGTGGTGACCCCAACCATAAAATTATTCTCATTGCTACTTCATAACTGTAATTTTGCTGCTCTTATGAATTGTAATGTAAATATCTGATATGCAGGATGTGTTTTCATTGGTCGCAACCCACAGGCTAAGAACTGCTGTTCCAGAAGCAGTGCAGTACCCTTCCTACCATCCCCTGAAGCTCCTAGGGGGAGTGTGACTTTAGTTGTCTTGGAGGGACATAAAAAGCTTTTTTTCCATATTGCCTGAGGATGACACCTGCAACTCAGCAAACCATGCGCAGCTTGTTTATGGTTAAGTGTGTCCCAGGGCTGTCTGTTTTCAGTTTCACGAGTCACTGACTTTGCCAGAATGAAGCCCAACCACCCACCATGTTGTTGGGTTGGGTCCCTCTGGCTTCAGTCTAAGGGATTTTGAAATTTCAGACTCTGCATAAGTCTACCAGGCCAGAACCAGAAAATCCGATTTGGCCTTCATAGTATTTTGCCTCCAAGGACCTATGTAATGTTATTGCCCTATGCATTAATTCTCCTTTGAAGAATCGTGAAGATTGTTTTCTGGAAATGGCAGCCTCTTTCCTACTTTTATTATTTAAAAGGTACAATGTTTTCTAGTCTCCAGCCTGCAGAACCAAGAATGCTGAGTTTGGTGTAATTGTACTCCAGAATCAACACAGGAATGAGAAGTTTACTGCCGGGGTCACCAAGTGTCCTCCCTCGCTGCTCTGCTTGTGAGGCCGGTTTTCTGTGTGCACTTTATTCTCAACTTCCTCTCTCTCTCATCCCTTCCTCTTTCTTCACCCCAAGAAACCCGGCTCTGAGAGTGTCCCACCACCAGGGAATTCTCAGTAGTCACTCAGAGACAGATTGGTAAGCCGCCTTGGGACCTCGCTTTGGCCATTTCACTATTCTTTGCATTCAGCTAAGAGGATGGGCAAAAGGGATGAAAAGATGGCACCTCAATGCTAGAAGATTCTGTTTCCCATGAAAGATCCTGTTAAAAGATCTTGTGTAAACAAGTTATCATGGCACTGCTTAGTGGCCACGAGGTTTGACGAATTTACTCACCATCCCTATAAACCTTCACATCTAAAATAGGGAGTGAACTGTTTTAATCAGCTGAATAAAAAAAAATAGATCCCCTTAGTTCTGAAATTAAAAGATAACACTAAAAAAAGTTTTCCTGGGCAATGCTTATAAATTTTCAAACAAGTTTATGACTGGGAGCGCCTTAGGAAAAACTGAATGAGATGTCATTTATCTGCCACTTTGCGTTTTGGAATCCTTCCATTTTAGCTGATTCTCCTCTACTCATCTGCCCATATCTCAGGCATCTGTTCCCATAGCAACCTGGTCAAGCTGGCTGTGTTATCACAAGGGTTTCTAGAATATAAAAATAATGAAGTCTTATACAGAATGATCTAAGTAGAATTTCATGTACTGAGACCTGGGAGGAAACTGTGGTCCCTGATCCCTGGGATGTGGACTGGGCTGCGTCACCACCACCATCTGAACTCTGTCCCGTCCTTCCCTTCCCTCCAGTTTCTTCCATGAAACTAGTCCCTGGTACCAAAAAAGGTTCTGGCCATGGCCTGTTAGGAACTAGGCCACACAGCAGGACATGAACAGTGGCCAAGAGAAGCTTCACCGGTATCTTCAGCCATCCCCCATTGCTCTCATCCCCACCTAATGTTTGATCCTGTCCCATCCAGGGAAAAGTTGCATTCCATGAAACCAGTCCTTGGCGCCAAAAAATTTGGGGACTGTTGTTTATAACATCAGCCAGGTAGACTGTTTTAAGACTAACTTTCAAAATCCCTTGATGCTTTTTCATATCAAAGCAAAGTTTTAGTATCAAGAATTCAAAGCCCAAGACAGAGCTCATATCAATCAAATATTTACTGAATTTCCCCTAAGTAGACAGATGGTTTTATTTTGGTATATTCAACTGTAATTAAAAAATGCAAGGTGTTATTAAAGTTTAGAAGTGGAGGAATACTTCTACCCAAAGCAATTTGTCTCCCATATTTAATCTTCTAAGCTCTCAACGGTCCCCACCAATATATGGTCCATGCCCAACCTGCCTATTACATGTGGCAAAGATTGCTGAAGGGGAGACTCACGGCCATTGAATTTACACAACAAATGTGCAGTCCTAGTTTTGAAATGCAGAAGTATGGCGGCTGAGTAATAGCAGAGTTTGCTCACAGAGTCTGTAATGGCAGCTGTTACCTACGACATTCTCTGCTGAGTAACGTGGCTTATTCAGCTAGATCTGTATGGCAAGCAAGTTGAAGGCCAACTGTGTTGCCAGCCTTCCAGCACACACCCCTGACATTTCTCACATTCTCATCGGCTGCTAAGCCTTTTAACTTTATATCCCTGTCTATTCCTTGGACCTTCTCAGGTCCAAGTAGAAACTTGAGTGGCAAAAAGGCAGCTCATCATTAGTGACATTTGCATTCACTAAAAGGAAAGTAAAACATTTGTACTGGCAATACAATAAAAGCAAATGTTTCTTCTCCACTTCCTTTGCAAACTCTTCCTTCATAATTTGAGAGCTGTTGCTTTAGCAGCTTTTTAACACTCTTTGAAATTGAAAGGAGGGGAAAGAGTCAGGTAAAAGTATTGTTACAAGGTTGAGGTAGGTGAATTCTCTGAATAGAATGAATATGTGCCGCGTGGTCATCTTTCTGTTGTGATCCCAGAGTTGATGAAACGGCTTTCTTACCCAATAATATTGACATGTAGACAATTTTAAATGTCTATGTTTTACTAAACATTATTTTATACTTTTAATATATTATTTGGAATTGTAAGATAACAAAAACAGCAATTCGTTATTACATAATAGGAAGTTGTGATGGGTGGTGCCTGAAAATCTCATCTTTGAGGGTGTCCATAAAATGAACTTGTGTATGGAAAAGGGGAAAGAGAATTAGCTGATAAGGGTGCAAGGCTTCGAGTCGGCTTTGTCCTACTCTGTTTCTCCACGTAGCCATCTCTGCTGTAACCACAGCAGCCTGCAGAAGAAGACCCTGTCCTGCCTCTACGCTGAAGAGTCTGGCATACAGAGCTGAATGACGGGGCCTCGGCTCCAGGATTTATCTCGACCAAGGCAACATGATCCTACAGAGTTTTACTTAATGAGGGCCGGCACATTTCAGGAGTCAGCAAACATCGTATTGTCAGTCTAATATACATGTTGCTGTCTGTGTTTGTAAGTACAGTTCAGTAGAACGTAGCCAGGCCTGCTCGTTTCAGTAAATTCCTCTGGCTTCTTTGCTAAGGCAGCATCAGGGTTGAATAGTTGCTGAGTAGGTGCAGCAGACCCTGTGTGGCCTCTTTGCTACCTGGCCCTTCACAGAAAAAATAGTTTGCTGATCCCTAATTTAAACCATTTTCTAGTTTTGAAGAATAAACCTACAAAGAAAGGTAAGGAAATGCCATTCAGTGAGACTGAATATGTTAACTGTGTATGATTTAAAGATAGAAGGGGATTACAGGAATTCCTGCTATTCTAATTTGCGATTAACTGTGAAAATGTCAAGAGGTACAACTGACATTTACTGAGAATCCACATATCCTGGGCACCACATTAGAAACTCCCCATAAAATTGGTTATATGACCTGCTTATCGCAAAAACAATTTAGACGTTCCCGGAGATGGGGTCTTAGGGAAAAACAAAAATAAGAAAACCAAGTTACAAAACACCCCAGTTTTATAACCCAGACACTGTGGGACGTCCTGCTACAGCACAGCCTCGATATTCCCTGTACCAGACACAAAAGCCTGTTAAACTCAGTTTCCCAGTTTGAAATGCATTTTCCTTACTATGCAAGGTCAGAAATAGATGACTTTGGAGGCACTCTCTGTAGTTCTCTTATTTACACTATAAATGAAGAATTAAAGGGAAAAGGCAAAATGTGCTTGTGCTCATTCAGCAAATCAATAGCAGCGCCCCTGGGTACATAGGTATTCTGGGGCAATTATTTTTTTCCAAATGGTGATGTAAAAATCATAAACATTTGTAGCCAGAATTAATTGAAGAATTAACCTAGTTCAGATTCCATGAATTGTATTTCTAAAAAAAGAAATGTAGGGATGGGAAGTGATCCACTGGGGTGGACTGGGATTGGCTGCACAATTACAGCTGCCACCCAGGTCTTCCGAGTTCCTTTTCAATGCTTTCTTTGTGTTGTGTTTTGTTTAACCAAAGTACGTTTTCTAAGTTAGTTTTTCATTTTTTTGTCCTCAAATTGACCGTGATGTTCACTGGTTCCATACGAGACAACTCATCTTTTGTCAAAGTTGCTGGGAAATATTCAACCTAATTTTCCCCCCAATGTATGTATTTGTGTTCTTTCCTTTTCAATATCTGCCTTTCCTTTTTTTTTTTTTTTTTTTTTTTTTGCAGTTTGTGGCTGGGGCTGGGTTTGAACCTGCCACCTCCAGCATATGTGATCAGTGTCCTACTCCTTTGAGCCACAGGTGCTGCCCCAATATCTGCCTTTCAATCTGACCCTTTCAGGCCTGCCTGTCTTACTAAAATCGTCTTTCCTCTGAAAGTTGCCCCCAGTTACCTGTTGATGCTGTTTTTCTGTGCTAACATCTGCCAGTCCTTGCCTTTGGCATTGGGGGTATCAAACGTAGCACAAATCCGCTGTCTGATGGAGTAGGGGATTTTGAAGGCTTTGGGGCCAGTCTGTGCAGGAAAAGTGCTGTCCTCTTGTGCAATGAAAGTGATGGTCTCTCTTTCACTCTGTGAAAAAAATAAAGAAACCTCGTTCAGATCCAGCTAAAACCGTTACTGATCAACAGATTTTTTTTTAAATAGAAAATCTGTGTTAACACACATGCGCAAAACACTTGCCTGTTGTGTTGGACTCTATAAACTATATTGATAAGTCCCTCTTTCTTCTAAGACAGTAAAGAACTTCTCTAGTAGCCTAATAAATTGTGTGCTGGAGATTTACAACAGCATCTTCCACTCAGGGGAATCATAATCACCAGCTTCCAACATCCAAAGATCTGGCAGGTGACAGAAAAATTTAGACTTTTTGGGGGCTCTTGGGGACAGATCTAGTAGCAGTAGGAAGAAGCTACCAAATGACAGATTTCAGCCTGGAGTAAGGAATGACCCTCGGAGGACAGTCATAACTGACCCGCGATGAATGGCTCATTAAAGGAGCTGGCTCAAGAGCACCTTGTGGGGAAGTAGAGGGTATGATTCTACGTTCATGATCCTGAAGTTGTCCCCACCCCAGTCCTAAAGTGTGCTTTTATAGTAAATAGTCTGGTATTGTTTCAGGATTTAAAAATCACTTTGGTAGAACAGAACGAGCCGTGAGTCAGAGGTAACACCTAGACCAGCCTGGCAGTGGTATAGCCTAGAAGGCTCTCAAGTCCTGTCTGCCCACCACACTTCTGATTTAAAGCCATCCAATGAGGATTTGCTGTCTTTTATCTTGTTTTTGTTGCCCTGGGTAGAGTACCGTGGCGTCACAGCTGACAGCAACCTCAGTCTTGGGCCCGAGTGATCCTCTTGCCTCATTCTGCCAAGTAGCTGGGACTACAGGTACTCATCACAACACCCAGCTATACACTCTTGCTCAGGCGATCCTCCCACCACGCCTGGCCTGAGGATTCGCTATCTCAGTTCATCACAGCAACTCTATTATCATGTCTAGCATGAAATCACACAGAAATCTGCCAGACTGCCCTGGCTGCTCCTAAGTTTAAGTGCACTAACAGAACTTCAAGGACTGAAAAATGTCTTACTGAATCACCCCCATAATTCTGAGACAAAAGAGATTCTACTGATGTAATTAAATTCCCAATTCAATTGACTCTGAATTAATTAAAAGAGCAATTTTTCTGGGTGGGGCTAACTTAACCAGGTGGCCTTAAAATCCGAGAAGAGACGGCTCCCGTCTGGAGGCATCTTTTCGGCTGGCCTAGGAGAAAGAGAATGGCCTACTGTGAACTGCACTAATTCGGGGTGGGGGGTTGGGGCAATGCAGCTGGGAACTCTAGGGGCTGACAGTGTCCTCTGGCCAAATGCCAGCCAGAACATGGGGACTTCAGTCCCAGAGCTGCAAGGAACCAAACCAGATGAACAACCTGGAAAAAACATGGAAAAGGACTCTGAGCTTCAGATAAAAGTGTATCTGGCCAACACCTCGGTTTCAGTTTTCTAGATCCTGATCTGAGTACCCAGTTGTGCCATGCCTGGACTTTTGACCTGCAAGAGCTGTAGGGTAATAAATGGATGTTGTATTGTGCTGCTAATTGAGGTAACTTGTGATAAAGCAAAAGAAAACTAACAAGGGAGTAATTAAAGAATCGCTTCCTAGATCGGTTAAAGCCAAGGGCTGCTTAGAATTGTTTAAACCCCAAGAAGCTATCCTTTGCATTGAGAAAAGGCAACCCACCGCCTTCCTGCCCTGCTCTTACCTGCAGGCCTGTCCTGAACTTCTCCTGATCAGTGCGTGTCTTCCTTCTGTGGGCACCACAGCCGGGGGCATGGAGGGGGCCTTTCACAGCTAGTGGCTAGGCCCACACAACCACACAAACCATCAGACTTGGGGAGTTCAAAACAGAACTGAGAAAACCGGTTGATGCAGAGATTTCACTAATGAGTGATAATGTATGTCATCTTTGCATAACCATTTAACATGGTTACATTCTGAGCACTGTGTTTTGGAAACAATGTTTTAACACAGTGTTTCCAACAGGCCATCTCAGAAGAGATTCATGGCCAAACCCATTTGAGAAATGCTGCCTATGGCAGCCTCTTCTCGGAAACTCGAGATACACGTTGTCATAGTAAACAGATGTGACTTACTGGTTTCAGTTCCATTCCTGGAATATTACACTACAATTCTCTCTAACAGAAAAACATGCTTGTGAGAACCACAAGGACCTCACTTTGGATTAAGACACAACCCGTTCTAGCTCGGTTAAGGATGCTATGTTAACTGTTTCAGCCTCAATTTCCTAATTAGTCATTTGCATTTTTAAGGACCTCACAGAGGTTATGGAAGTTTGTGACATAGTTGAAACTAGAAATCTGATGTTCTAATAACTATACTAGTACTTACCTCACTACATCACCCTGTTTCAAGACAAGTACCAAGAGCTCCCCAGAGCAGGATGGCTAAAGAAAAAATCCTCTAAGTGACATGAGCATCATGCTCCAGGGATTTACAAGAGGAAAGATTTCATTGGGCAAACACTTAAGGTGACCTTGAAGGATAGGTAAGTATCAATTCAATAGAATTTTGGTGGCTTGGGCAGTTATTCTAGGCTGAATGGCCAAGTCTGTTCTGATATACTGCATGGTTATAAAATAAACCAACTCAGCCCCTTACTGCTTAAAATAGGTTACAAGATATACCATTTTTTTATCATAGTTTGTAAAATTTCTTCTAGGATCTAAAAATGCAAATCAAGTAGGAACAGCTTCCTTGCATATTTTCTGACTTAAGAGTATGATTAAACTAGAGGAAAATTAAAAAATAATTCTATGCACGTTAACAGCATTACCTGTCATTGCAAAATGTCACCAAAGGGTATTAACCCTAGGAGAGGTGGCTTACTAATGAAATTGAAAATATTAAAAGTGTCTATGTAAAAGACTGAACGAGGAAGAATTGGCTTTGGAACCCTCATGGCACCTGCAAGTTGTCGACTAAGTTCTGTCACTACTGTTGGCAGAAGAACCACCTTGGTGCAATGATGGCTTCAGAAAAAGCTGGATGAAGTAGTCTTATTTGAAGGTGAATAAAACATTACATGAGACTGAGTCTAAAAATAAGTAATTTTTCAATTTACTATGCTTTACTAGGTAAGCCCCATTTCCTTCTTAAGGTTTCCAAATTTAAATATTTTCTATGCATAAGGATGACACTTTATGTAACATTTATGATGCATTCTAAAAGACATCTGGGCCACGTTGTGAGAATCCTGTAGATACATCACATTTTCTGATTGTTTAAATTAAATATGCAGAGGAACAGTAGATTTTCATGCTCTGCACATCTCAGATAAGCGCCTGCTACCTGGTTAGCTCAGGGAGTTGTAAATCAATGAGAAATTCTAAGTATTCTATTTTGTAACAGACACATTATCCCCCAACTTGCACCACTTTTGGAAGAAAGATAAGAGTGCTGCTTGAAGGGAAAATTGTAACATGCAAGATTCCCATTTAAGTTTTTTCTCCTGAAAAATAGAGATTCTTTAACACTGCATTAATAAGGAATGATGAAATAAATTACTTGGGGATTCTTCTCTTCAATATTTGGCAATTTTAGACTGGGGATACTTTATAGAGTATTAGTTGGCAATGATCATAAGGTAATTTGATAGGGTTAAATTTAAGAAGAATCAAGCTCCTTCTAAAGATTGACACAATAATGGCCACTCTAAAGAGTAAAAAAGATATACTGGTCACTGTAATAATTTTTAAGTATAAGAATGATATGAAGGATTAGACCAGTGATTTTCAACCTATGTGCTGTGAAAGGATCTTAAGCATGCTGTGAAAAAAAAATAATTAAATTATTTTTGAAAGAAATTTAAAGCACAGTAAGTATATATTTTTTACTCTTTTTTTTTAAGTCAACATAATTTGTGTGACATGAAAGTGTAACTATAAATTCAAATGTGCTGTGAGACAAAAACAGTTGAAAACATTGAATTAGAGGCATGAAAGGATACGACAGATGGTATACTGAACACAGTGAAATATCTTCAGTGACGATCATCATTGCATTGAGAAACCTAAAATTAATAATATATATCTTAAACATTGATTTTTGTTTTACCCTATTGATCTAATATATTTTAAATATCAATTGTATATATCTTAAAGATTGATTTCTGGAGCTGTGGTTTGTCCCCACTTCCTGAACCCCCAAAGGCAAGTCTCGCATGATGGTCAAGGCCCACAGGTAAGGCTAATAAATTTGAGTGCCTTGACTGGGTTCCAGAAGGGGCATCCTATGGTAGTCGGACTTTGATACCTTAGTAGCTCCATGATCTTGGGTAAGAAGGTTGAGCTCCTGGAGACAGACTGTGATGGTTATATGACACATGTGAAAGCAAATGGAAACATACCTGAAATATAGCTTTCAAAAGTTATTAGTCTTCTTCTGACATAGAAAATGAGATCAAATTAGACTTGTCTAAGAAATAAAGTTTACTCCCCATTTCCTATGCCTAGGTCAGTTTCTCGTGAATTTTCTAGGCCTGAATTCCATGGATGGACTGTGTCCATTCATTGATACACTCATTCACCTTGCCCCCAGCGGAAGGGACTGTATTCATTCCTTTCCTGGCCAAGGAACCCATACACCTATATATACCCTGAGACTAAAGGCCTAAAGAAGGAGACCGGGAAAGACCAGGAGAGAAACGGAGAGAGCTTCTCTCTCCCCACTTGAATTCTCTCCCTCTACCGGGAGCTTTAGTGTTTTCTGTATTCTTTTCTGTAAATAAATTCTGTCTTACCACTGGGGGGTGGGGTGGGGGAAATAATGTAATGAATAATAATAAAATACATGTTTTTTAAAAAAACTTGGAAAATACAGGATACAGGGCTTGTAATTTCTAGTGTTTTTCTTCTTTTTTTCTTACAATAGGTGTAAAATAACTTGCACTGTTAAAGAATGGATTAAACTTTATTTTAAGGTCCTTCTTAATTGAAATCTAATAGAATCCAGGCTGGCCACAGTGACTCATACCTGTCATACTAGCAGTCTGGGAGGCTGAGGTGGATGGATTGCTTGAGATCAGGAGTTTGAGACCAGCCTGAGCAAGAGAGAGACCCTGTCTCTACTAAAACTAGAAAAACTACCCAGGCATTGCAGTCTCAGCTACTCAGAAGGCTGAGGCAAGAGGATTGTTCAAGCCCAAGGGTTTGATGTTGCTGTGAGCTATGATGCCATGGTACTCTATCCTGGGTGACAGAGTGAGACTGTCTCAAAAAAAAAGAAAAGAAAAGAAAAAGAAAAACCAAAGAAAAGAAAAGAAAAAGTGAAAGAACGAAAAAGAAATCTAGTAGAATCCAATTTCTCTACACCAAATAAAGGGAGGTAAAGAACAGATCAAATGAACAACTCTCCTAACACTGTTGAAAATTAAGAACTACATTATAACATCTGACTCACATAGAATTTTACTTAAAAGCCTAATATCTAAAAGGAAGCTCTATTTTTTCCATAATAAGCAAGGGGATACACTTTAAATCTAGGGATATTGTACAGAGAAAGGGCTAGATATAACAACAAAAGAACATGCTATTGAATAAAAAAGCCACACCATATAAATCTCTATATGCTAACTTCTATTTTTCTTAACTTAATGAAACTAAGTTTTTATAAACTTAACAAAACTTCTGATTTTTTCCTTCAGAATCAAAAGCAACAAATTATTAAATACTTCTACATAATCTTAATTATAGAAGGCCTAATCTTTGTCTTTTTGTCTCCAAACTTAAAGGCATTTACATGCACTCAATATCCTACACTGGCTTGCTTCTTATTGTTCGATAAGGCTGATCAGAGATTTCTAATATGACATGTGAAAGAAATGTTATATTTCTTGTAGGGAAATGTCAATACAGGGAAAGTAGAACTTCCGAAAAAAGTACCATAATCTACAAAAAGTGTTATAATGAAAACTGAGTATGATAAACAAGAACATCAATTTAGAAAGGAAAACAGACAAAAGGAATATCATACAGAACACACATATTATATGCAGCAGATAAGTTAGTACTTAAAGTATTCTAGAACAATGAAAACTAACATGAATAATACAACAAAAATTAATATAAAATGAATAAAGACAAAAAGTAGGAGAAATATTTACGATATAATGCCAGTTTTGAAGATAAATCCCACTTCATTAACTGGAATTTCATGAGAAACACCTCAGTAGAGTAAACGTGTGGAAAAGGAAAATAGTGAAGTAAGAATTGGGAATTAATAACCACAAAGAAAAGATGAAATAGAACCTTACTGGTGGTAGTGAGCATTAAAAATTTAGTTCATCAAAGAAGAATATTAAGAAGTTAATGTCCTTATTACTGGGTTCCTATCAACAATTAAATGCAGAGCTATTGTGGAAACTAGAATTTTCCTCTATTCCTTTCGCAGGACATTGGGGCGGGAGGTTGGGGATAATTGGTTTCAGGAATTTGAACTCATTTGTCCCGGAGCCACCCATGAGACACACTTCGTATTGGTAGCTCTGGGACAAGGTCCCAGTACCGCTGACATCCACCAGGTGGCGGGGAAAGGGGCCCTCAGGCACTGAGCAGCGACCTACCGAGGCCGCCCTGTCCCTCCTGCACAGCCTCACCGCCACGAACAGCAGCACCGAGAAGAGGAAGAGCGAGGACACCGAGGCCAAGGCGATGACCAAGTAGACGGTGAGCGAGTCGGCCCGGGCCTGCTCCGCCGCCGCCTCC
>CAUYRH010064261.1:0-14515 GCA_963574655.1 Perodicticus potto
CAACAATGATGGCTGCAACCAAAAAATGGCCGGGCGTTGTGGCGGGCGCCTGTAGTCCCAGCTACTTGGGAGGCAGAGGCAGGAGACTCGCTCGAGCCCAGGAATTGGAGGTTGCTGTGAGCTGTGATGCCACGGCACTCTATCCAGGGTGACAGCTTGAGGCTCTATCTCAAAAAAAAAAAAAAAAAATTTAAATGAAAAATATGTAAAATACGGGGTCAAATTACTGGTGCAATATAAGGAAGTTATTTTCATGATCTTGCTATGGAGGAAATGCACCAGTACATTTCATTCTTCATAAATTTATGCTACTACTGCCTGGTTTATCTGTATTTGCACAGATAAAGCACTGGACAGCCTGAGCAACATAGTAAGACCCTATCTCTACAAAAATTAGCCAGGTGTAATGGTATAGCTTATAGTCCCAGCTACTCAAGAGGCTAAGACAAGAGGATTTCTCCGGCCTAGGAGTTTAAGGCTACAGTGAGCTATGATTAATCCACTGCACCCCAGCCTAGGCGTGGAGAGGTACTGTCTCCTAAAGAAAAAGCACTAGGGCAAAGATGCTTTAGATTAGGGGACTATAAGAGCAAAAGTCTTAATATAATGCAGGCTTCTGTGTATAGAATGTGATAGAGAACAGGATAGGATTCTTGTTTGTGGCAGACAGGAATGTTGGTTACGAGCTATGACAACCAACTTTCAATAGGGCTACAGAGATGTGAGGAGGTGTGAGCTAGGCGGACACTGGTGAGTCTGGGCCGTGCAGAGCTGGTATAGAAGTAATCTTAACCAGTTCCTCTACCCTGCTGCCTTTGGTATCATTTTGTTAAAGGCTGTGAGTTCTTGCCTTACCAAACTCTCAAATTACCCATATGATTTGACAAGATAACATTTGAAATCAAAACCATTCCAGGAAAATATGGTACCTGTTCTTTCTGTGGCTAAAACTCACAGAAATTTTTGAGTCACCTCTATTTGAAGAACCAAATAATCTAGGCAGTGCCTGTGGCTCGGTGAGTAGGGCACCGGCCCCATATACTGAGGGTGGCGGGTTTGAACCCAGCCCCAACCAAACTGCAACAAAAAAATAGCCGGGCATTGTGGCGGGCACCTGTAGTCCCAGCTAATCAGGAGGCTAAGGCAAGAGAATCGCCTAAACCCAAGATCTGGAGGTTGCTGTGAGCTATGACACCACAGCACTCTACTGAGGGTGACAAAGTAAGACTCTGTCTCAAAAAAAATAACAAAAAACCGAATGATCTTGATATTAACCAGTTTTATTTACCATTTTCTCAAATCCTATTTTCCTTGATGATATTTTCATCAAGTAGAAAGAGATTAATAAATAGACTCTGAAAAAACTAAGACTTGTCATACATGAAGTTTTTTTTTGTTTGTTTGCTTGTACAAAAGGTCTTTATTGGCGGGGGATGCTGCAGAGCAGCATTAGGGAAAAGGGAAAAGAGAGAGAGAAGAGCATACATGAGGTTTTTGACAAATAGAGACTTGACTTCAATTCTGTCAAAAGAGATAGTACTGGTTCAGTGCCTGTAGCTCAGTGAGTAGGGTGTCAGCCACATACAGTGATGCAGGTGCGTTCTAGCCTGGCCCGGGGCCAGCTAAACAACAGTGACAACTCCAACCGAAAATAGCAGGGTGTTGTGGCAGGCACATATAGTCCCAGCTACTTGGGAGGCTATGACAGGAGAATCGCTTAAACCCAAGAGTTTGAGAGGTTGCTGTGAGCTGTGAGGCCACGGCACTCTACCAAGGGCTACATAATGAGACTCTGTCTCAAAAAAAAAGAAAGAAAAAGAAAAGGGCTCGGCACCTGTGGCTCAACGGGCTAAGATGCCAGCCATATACACCTGAACTGGCAGGTTCGAATCCAGCCCGGCCTGCCAAACAACAATGATGGCTGCAACTAAAAAATAGCAGGCGCCATTGTTGTGGCAGGCGCCTGTAGTCCCAGCTACTTGGGAGGCAGAGGCAAGAGACTCGCTTGAGCCCAGGAATTGGAGGTTGCTGTGAGCTGCGATGCCACAGCACTCTATCCAGGATGACAGCTTGAGGCTCTGCCTCAAAAAAAAAAAAAAAAAGAAAAGAAAAGAAATAGTACTAGCCTATTTATTTTAATGAGAAAATAGCGTTTTGTGCATTATTTCCTGAGAAGGTGTTTTTTATTTTCCACAGGTTTCTGTTTGGATTCTCCGGGGCCCTTGGATAGTAAAGAAAAGTATGTATTCATTGCCTTAAGTATTTATGCTTAGAAAAAAATTGTTCATATTTTTTAATGAAGTTCTTCATACTCAGGACTAGATCCTTCTAGAAACTGGTATCTTGAGAATGAGTAGTTTGTGTCAGCAGTTTTCAAAACTTTTCTTCCACTCCTTTATTTTCTCTGTAATTTTGGTATTCTGTTTGCATCTCACCCAAACCCCTTGCTCACCCTCTGACATCATAGCCTTAAGAGAACATGTTTTGGCTCGGTGCCTGTGGCTCAACGGGCTAAGGCGCCAGCCACGTACACCTAAACTGGTAGGTTCGAATCCAGCCTGGACCCGCCAAACAACAATGCCGGCTGCAACCAAGAAATGGCCGGGCATTGTGGCGGGCGCCTGTAGTCCCAGCTACTTGGGAGGTGGAGGCAGGAGACTCGCTTGAGCCCAGGAATTGGAGGTTGCTGTAAGCTGTGATGCCACAGCACTCTATCCAGGGTGACAGCTTAAGGCTCTGTCTCAAAAAAAAAGATTTTTTTTTTTATTTTGTTTTGAGACAGAGTCTCACTTTGTCACCCTCAGTGGAGTGCCTGGTGTCACAGCTCATAGCAAACACAAACTCTTGGGTTTAAGCAATTCTCTAGCCGCAGCCTCCCAAGTAGCTGGGACTACAGGCGCCTGCCACAACACCCAGCTATTTTTAGAGATGAGGTCTCACTCTGACTCAGGCCAGTTTTGAACTAGTGAGCTCAGGCAATCCACCCACCTCAGCCTCCCAGAGTGCTAGAATTACATGTGTGAGCCACCTTGCCTGACCAAACATGTATATTTTAAGAGAAGACCTAGGTTTGCTTTTTTTCACCTAGAAGCCTAGTATTGGGATTCCTCCTGAGAACAGGGCAGGTTTAGAATTTTATTCTTCCATCTCTTGGCTAAAATGAGAGTCTGTCTGACTGCCTCCCCAGACCAAACTATAGGCTAAACTTTATTCATCAGCCAATGAATGCCTCTTTACTTGCTTTATTCTCATTATTTACCTTCTTATCTCATTATAGCCTTGAAAATCCCGTGAGAAGAATAAATTCCCTACCTGTAAGTTAGTTCTCTTATTTTGCACTAATACCTATTTGTACCTTGGCTATAAGCATGACCTTGATAGACCTTAATTTAAGAGTGAAAACTGCTTTTTCTTAGTCTCCTAAGCGCTAGAACTAGGAATATGCTGGTGAGTCTGGGCCATTCTGAGTTGGCATACAAATAATCTTAACCAGTGTCTCCTCCATCCTGCTGCCTGTAGTATCATTATGTTAAAAGTTTTGAGTATTTGCTTTGCCAAATTGTATTTTTCAAACCTTCAGATTACCCATGTGATTTAACAAGATAATGTATTTGAAATCAAAACCATTCCAAGAAAATGTGGTACCTAATCTGTCTGTGGTTAAAATTCACAGAAAGTTACATGGGTCACCTCTGTCTGAAGAACCAATTTTTTTTTGAGAATGAGTCTTAAGCTGTCTTCCTGGATAGAGTGCCATGACATCATAGCTCACAGCAACCTCCAACTCAGGCTCAAGCAATCCTCTTGCCTCAGTTTTTTCTATTTTTAGTACAGATGGGATCTTGATTTTGCCCAGCCTGGTCTTGAACTCGTGAGCTCAAGCAATCCACCTGCTTCGGCCTCCCAGAATGCTAGGTACAGGCATGAGCCACCATGCCTGGCCAGAACCAAATAATCTTGATAGGAAGCAGTTTTATTTACCATTTTCTCAATCCTATTCCCCTTGATGATATTAGCAAGACTTCCTAGAGCAGCTTCAACAATGGCTGCCTCTTGGATTTGTTTTTCATCTCTTCGTATCTTAGAACCAAGAAGAATTCTTTTTATGCATTTATTATGTGGGAGTTAATTTGGTGCTATAATCCCCGCTAAGAGGGCTATACATATTGTGAGGTTAGTTGTAAAGCTGTTAGTGGAACCCTTCTATCCTGTGTTCTGACAAGTGGTGCCCTGGTCACATTTACTCTTTAACCTACTACATTGTGTGAGGGACAAGACAGGTCTTCCCCCCACTCCCCATGTTCTTTTGAGAATTAAGTTTTCCATTGAATTTTTATTCATGTAACTTTATGTCTTTTTCACTTTGATAGCAGAAACTTCTGGGATGTAGCCCAGCTCTGAAGAGGAGCCATTCCGATTCCCTTGACCATGACATCTTTCAGCTCATTGACCAAGATGAGAACAAGGAAAATGTGAGTGTGACATCAATGTATTAAACAGGCTGAGATGAAACCCTCAAGTGTCAGCAGTTTACAGAGAAGTGACTGTGCTGATTTCTGGGAAACTAAACCTTAGCCAAAGTCATGCACGAACTTTGGAGTCCAAGAAATCTGGATTTGAATCCTGCTTCTTAGGCTTGGCATGGTGGCTCACACCTGTAATCCCAGCACTTGGGAAGCAGAGGTGGGTAGATTGCCTGAGCTCACAGGTTCGAGACCAGCCTGAGTCTGAGCAAGACCTTGTCTCTAAAAATAGCCAGGCATTGTGGCGGGCACCTGTAGTCCCACCTACTTGGGAGGCTGAAGCAAGAGAATGGCTTAAGCCCAGGAGTTTGAGGTTGCTGTGAGCTACGACACTACAGCACTCTACCAAGGGCAGTAAGTGAGACTCTGTCTCAAAAAAAAAAGAATCCTGCTTCTTAACTGTGTGACCTTGGCAAGTTACTTTCCCATTCCTTTTGGTATACAATACAGTAACAATTTTAAGGAGAAAAAATTATGTCCAGTTGATAGAAGAGATAGAAAATGTGAAACCTTAAGATGGATCTAGACGGAGAGTTTTTAATTCCTATTCACGAGTGATTATATTGTAATAATATTGCTTTAGATTTCATCTATTTCTGCTTTAGACTTTAGAAAATTTGTGATTTAGTTTATCACTCACTTTGTTTTGTACACTTGGCAGATGAGCTGGTTTTTTGTTTTGTGGATTTTTTGTTTGTTTGTTTGTTTTGCAGTTTTTTTGGTTGGGGCCGGGTTTGAACCCACCTATTCCTTGAGCCATGTTTTGGGGATTTTTTTGGAGACCAAGTTATTGCCCTCAGTAGAGTGCCATGGTGTTATAGCCCACAGCAACCTCAAACTCTTGGGCTCAAGTGATTTTCGTGCCTGAGCCTCCTGGTAGCTGGGACTATAGATGCCCACCCCAATACCCAGCTATTTATTTATTTTTTGCAGTTTTTGGCCGGGGCTGGGTTTGAACCTGCCACCTCCAGCATATGGGGCTGGTGCCCTACTCCTTTGAGCGACAGACGCTGCCCCCCAGCTATTTTTTTGAGATAGAGTCTCACTGTGTCGCCCTCGGTAGAGTGCCGTAGCGTCACAGCTTACAGCAACCTCAAACTCTTGTGCTTAAGCGATTCTCTTGCCTCAGCCTCCCAAGTAGCTGGGACTACAGGCACCCACCACAATGCCCCATCCCCACCTGGCCATTTTTTGATTGCAGTTGTTTAGCTGGCTTGGGCCAGGTTTAAACCCGCCAGCTTCAGTGTATGTGACTGGCACTGTAATCACTGTACTACGGGCACCAAGCCAGTAGTCATTGTTTAGCACGCCCGAGCTGGGTTCAAACCCCCCAGCCCTGGTGTATGTGGCCGGCACCCTAGCCACTGAGCTACAGGCACCAAGCCCCAGCTCTTCTTTAGAGATGGGGTGTCACTCTTGTTCAGGCTGGTCTCAAACCTGTAAGGTCAGACAATCCACCCACCTCGGCCTCCCAGAGTACTAGGATTATAGGTGTGAGCCACTGTGCCCGGCCTTACCTGTTCAGAGAACTTTGGAAATTTTTGAACAGATCCAGTGTTGTAATTAGATCAGAAATAGGTGAACCTTTAGTTTGGAGCAATTACTGTCTCACTCTGGTTATAGGTGAGGCCCTAGGGGTGGTTATGATGGACAGTAGATGTCTGGACTATACTGTCTTGCAGGAAGCCTTTGAGTTTAAGAAGCCAATAAGACCTGCATCTCGTGGCTGCCTGCATTCTCATGGACTCGAGGAGGGTAAAGATCTCTGCACACAAAGGCAGAACTCTGCCCCAGCTCAGATGGTATGTGCTCTGGCTTTCATAGGGGTGTTTCTGACCAGAAGAAAGGATTAAACCACTCTCTTTTTAATTCAGAGTTAAAGACACTACAGTAGCTCTGGCTGTCTTTACCTTGACTTTTAAAACTAGACTATCAAACATACTTGCTTCTTGGTTTGCTGTGTCTGGAGAGCAGACAGGCAATAGCAAGAGTAGAAGATGGTATGTTTGAAATATTGGACTGCATAAGTAATATTTCACCTTGTTGATTCTGGCAAAATAATCTGCTAGCATCCTGGGCCATCCTCACTAATTAATACTTGCTCTTGCCAGTTGGGATGTCTCACACCTGTAATCATAGCACTGGGAGGCTAAGCTGGGTGGGTTGCCTGAGCTCATGAGTTCAAGACCATCCTGAGCAAGAGCAAGACTCCATCTCAGAACAACAGCCAGGCATTGTGGCGGGCTCCTGAAGTCCCAGCTGCTTGGGAGACTATGGCAAGAGAATCACTTTAGCCTATGAGTTTGAGGTTGCTGTGAGCTATGACACCATGGCACTCTATTGAGAGCAAAAAAGTGATACTCTGTCTCAAAAGAAAGAATTTAATACTTGCTCTTACACTGTGTTGTGAGTGCTTCCCAAAGAATAATTTGATTTGCAAATAGTATTTGAGTTCTTCCAAAGGTATTATATTAAAAACTACAATAGAGTCTTGTGAACTTACTGCCTAGAGGCTGCTTTGGATGTTTGGGGGCCACTTGTTTCAGGCCTATTTATTTGCGAGACAGACTGTCATTCCTTACAGTTTCCTACTATTAGTCTGAATTGGATCCACTGACACCATGTATAGCCAGGAGAGGTAAAACTTGAACAAAATGACCACATTGGGTTTCCAGGTTATCTTAGGAACTTACATCTGAAAATATTCTTTTCTGGTCTAGTTCGTGGTCTGGGGTTCAGGTTTAGTCAGTATTGATACTCTGTATAGCATTTGCATTTTATTTATTTAAATAAATAAATAATGTTTTTTTGTTTTTGAGACAGAGTCTCACTTTGTCACTTTGGGTAGAGTCCCAGGGCTGAGTCTCTTCCCTCAGCCTCCCGAGTAGCTGGGACTACAGGCGCCTGCCACAACACCATGTTATTTTTAGAGAAGAGCTCATTCTGGCTCAGGTTGGTCTCAAACCTATGAGCTCAGGCAATCCACCCACCTCCGCCTCCCAGGTGCTAGGATTACAGGCATGAGCCACTGTATCCAGCCTTCTTTTTTTTCTTTCTTTTTTTTTAAACTGATGAGGGCTCAATAAGAAGAGCCAGGCCACTCTTTATTTCCCTGTCACGACTGGAGTTACATAACCATTCTCTAGGCCATTTTAGGGTCTCCATAGAGACTTGCATCTTCTCACCCTTCCTTATTTCAGTGGATTTCGATCAGTAGCTGCTAAAATTTTCCTTTGTGTGACAAATACAACATAGCATGTTTTTATCAGAAAAATTAGTGAGTCTGCAAAGAAATGAAAGTGCCAGAGCTCTCATTTATTAATAAGCCATGAATTCTGTTTTACAGTTTTCTTCAAATGAAAGAGATTGCAGTGAACCAGGGAATTTTGTTCCTCTTTTTATGCCCCAGTCACCTGTGACAGCCACTTTGTCTGATGAGGATGATGGCTTCATGGACCTTCTTGATGGAGAGAATCTGAAGGTACCGTGTGTGTGTGTTTTCTTACCCCTTCTACAAACTATCTCTAGAGAAGTATGTTATAAAAGAGAGCAGCAATTCCCCAAGGCTTCAGCTGTCTGATACTTTTGTTCATTTGATGAGAATTTATTGAGTTTCTGCCCCTAACCTGATTAAATTCAGAGGGGAGGGAGGCAGGTGTCAAAAGAAGACATTGATATGATCCTTCTTACCTTGGGGGAAGCTAACAGTGTATTTATGTGCAGGAGACATGAAACAAAGACTATGTAGAACTAGCTACCATGTGACATAAAGCCAAAGGAACTAGTGTGGCGCCTGTGGCTCAAAGGGGTAGGACGCTGGCCCCATGTGCCGGAGGTGGCATGTTCAAACCCAGCCCCGGCCAAAAACTGCAAAAAAAATAAGAAAAATTAAAAAAAAAAGCCAAAGGAACTAATAATACTTTCTCACATGTCCTCAGCAGGGATGCTTTTAGCTATGTTCATATAACTGAACTGTTAAGTGTGATTAATTTCTAACCTTATAAGTGGCTATGGGGAATAGGGAAGTAGGGGTACATTATGATAGTATCAATGCCTATCTGGTATTCTTTAGGCAGAATCACACCTAAAACGTTTAAACTAATGTTAGTCTTTGCTGGGTCTTTTTAAAACCAGTTCTTCTGTTTCTTTAGAATGATGAGGAGACCCCATCGTGCATGGCAAGCCTCTGGACAGCTCCCCTTGTCATGAGAAGAACTACAAATGTCGTAAGTTATTCTGTTATATCTGGGGGAAGCCTTGTGTACTCAGCCTGCCTGGAAGAGTAGTCCTTAGCTGGGAACACCCAAAAGTTGAAAGGAATGGTAGGACTTAGGGACCTGGATTTTTTTTTTTTTTTTTGCGACAAAGTCTCACGCTGTCACCCTGCCTAGAGTGCTATGGTGTCATAGCTCACAACAACCTCCAACTTGGGCTCAGGCTATGCTCTTGCCTCAGTTTTCTATTTTTGATAGAGACAGGGTCTCCCTTTTGCTCAGGCTGGTCTCAAACTCATGAGCTCAAGCAATCCACCACTTTAGCCTCCCTGAGTACTAGGATTATAGGCATGAGCCACCACACGCAGCCAAGGCGACCTGAATTTTAGATCTCACCTTGGGCTGCCTACAAACTGTGACCTTGAGGTATATGTTCCATCTCTCTACATGTTTCTGGATCAACAAATTAAGAATGAGGGCTCGGCACCTGTGGCTTAACAGGCTAAGGCGCCACCCACATACACCTGAGCTAGCGGGTTCGAATCCAGCCTGGGCCCGCCAAACAATAATGATGGCTGCAGCCAAAAAATGGCCGGGCATTGTGGCGGGTGCCTGTAGTCACAGCTACTTGGGAGGCGGAGGCAGGAGACTCGCTTGAGCCCAGGAATTGGAGGTTGCTGTAAGCTGCGATGCCACAGCACTCTATCCAGAGTGACAGCTTGAGGCTCTGTCTCAAAAAAAAAAAAGAATGGGGATGAGAAGAGACCATGTTTATTTTCAGCTCTTAACATCTAGGCTGTGGGGGTTTTTGTTGTTGTTGTTTTTCTTTTTTGTTTTTTGAGACAGAGCCTCAAGCTATCACCCTAGGTGGAGTGCCACGGCATCACAGCTCACAGCAACCTCCAACTCCCAGGCTCAAGTGATTGTCCTGCCTCTACCTCCCAAGTAGCTGGGATTACAGACGCCCGCCACAATGCCTGGCCATTTTTTGGTTGCAGCCATCGTTGTTTGGCGGGCCTGGGTCGGATTTGAACCGCCAGTTCAGGTGCATGTGGCCGAGCCTTCTTTTTGAGACAGAATCTCGTTATGTGGCCTTCAGTAGAGTGCTATGGCATCATAGCTCACAGCAACCTCAAACTCTTGGGCTTAAGCAATTCTCTTGCCGCAGCTTCCCAAGTAGCTGGGACTATAGGCACCTGCCACAATGCCCAGCTGTTTCTGCCCCACACTACCTCCCAGCTGTTTTTTTGTTGAAGTTGTCATTGTTGTTTGGCAGGCCCAGCTGGTTTTGAACCCGATAGCCCCAGCGTATGTAGCCAGCGTCCTAACCACAGGCGCTGAGCCACACCCAGCCATTTTTTAGAGATGGGGTCTCGCTCTTGCTCTAGATGCCCTTAAACTCCTGAGCTCAAGTAATCCACCTGCCTTTCCATGGTCTACAAAAAGCTATGTCTTCAGATAGGCTTTTTTTTTTTGGACAAAGAATCCCACTCTGTTGCCCTAGGTAGAGTGCCCTGGCATCATCATAGCTCACAACAACCTCAAACTCCTGGGCTCAAGTGATCCATTCTCTTTGCCTCAGCCCCTCAGCCTCCCAAGTTTTGAGGACTACAGGTGCCCACAACAATGCTTGGCTAATTTTAGTAGAGATGGGGGGGTCTCAATCTTGCTTAGGCTGGTCTTAAACTCCTGAGCTCAGGCAGTCCACCTACCTGCCTTGGCCTCCCAGAGTGCTGTGATTATAGGCCTGAGTCATTGAGCCCAACCCACATAGGCTTTTTCAAATAGCCTAGATGAGCCGAGCATTGTGGCTCATGCCTGTAATCCTAGCACTCTGGGCCGGGCCAGGCTTGAACCTGCCAGCTTCGGTTTATGTGGCTGGTGCCATAACCACTGTGCTACAGGTGCCTAGCCTGTCAAGTCATTTTGTAAGACATGAAATGATATGGAAAGTGAGAACACTTGGGAAGTGAATATGTTTTAGAAATTGGATTTAAAAACCATGAGCAGGGTCCTGTGGGCCCTTAACAATAGGAGTTTACTTCCACAAATAGTTATTGTAGATTCAACGTTGCTGGGAACTGTGTTAGAAAATATACTTCAGAAAAATAAAAGGGAGAAAATCCCTAGTCCCTAGGAGAATAGATGTGGGAGTGATGCATTCCAATGAGAACTATCAGGAACATTTCAAAGAAGTGACAGCAACATTGAAATGTTATTATAGGGCGGCGCCTGTGGCTCAGTGAGTAGGGCGCCAGACCCATATGCCAGAGGTGGTGGGTTCAAACCCAGCCCCAGGCCAAAAACTGCAAAATAAATAAAATAAAAGGGGCTGAACTTACTAGTTCAGTTCCCGCCTCAGAATTATAAAAAAAAAAAAAAAAAAGAAATGTTATTATAAACTTGAAAATGAGTGATTTACTTGAATGTGAAAGGACATTCTGCATAGAAGAAAAACACAGGCCAAGATACAACAAATCATGAACAGACTGAGATCAGCTCTCTTTAGAGAGCTGAAGTTAGACTGTCTCTACCACTGGTTAGATTGGCTGCCCTTCAACTTTGGGAAATTAATCTTTAAAATTCCAAGTAGGAAAAAGGACTTTTAAACACAATTTTGGAAGATAGTTTCCAAGAAGCCTTTGGTCTGTTTGCCAAGTGAGGAGGTTTTAACAGAAAATGAATCTTTTTTCTTCTAAGGGCAACCGAAGCAAGCTGTTTGACTTCCCTTCCCTGTGTAGTGCCAGTACTCGGTCATCATTGAAGAGACCAGAGCGATCTCAAGATGAGTCACCGCCTGGAAATACAAAGCGGAGAAAGAGCGTAGCTAGAGACAGCCCCAAAGAAGCAGCTAGTCCAGAGAAGGCCCAGGAGGTTAGTTTTTTTTTTTTTGTTTGTTTGTTTTTTCCTTAACATGAAACCCAAGTTTTATTTGTTCATTTCTTACATTTGAAGTACTCTATTAGGACCATACTTTTTTATCGAGACAGAGTCTCACTTTGTTGCCCTTGGTAGGATGCTGTGGCATTAATAGCTCACAGCAGCCTCAAACTCTTGGGCTGTAGTGTATACTCAAGCAATATTCTTGCCTCAGCCTCCCAAGTAGCTGGGACTACAGGCACCCACCAAACTACTCTGCTATTTTTAGAGATGGTGTATTTTTTTTTTTTTTTTGTAGAGAAAGTCTCACTTTATCACCCTCAGTAAAGTGCCGTGGCATCACACAGCTCACAGCAACCTCCAGCTCCTGGGCTTAGGCGGTTCTCTTGCCTCAGCCTCCCTGAGTAGCTGGAAATGGAGGTGCCCGCCACCTTCAGTATATGGGGCCAGCACCCTACTCCCTGAGCCACAGGCGCTGCCCTAGAGATGGTATCTTACTCCTACTCAGGCTAGTCCTGAGCTCCTGAGCTCAAGCAATCCATCTGACTCAGCTTCCCAGAGTGCTAAAATTATAGGCACGAGCCACAATGTCTGTTGTCTAGGACAATACTTTAAAGAGAAAGGGTTCATCATAAAGCATTAGGTAACTAAAGCAATTCTGGGGAGTTTTTTTTGTTTGTTTTTAGAGACAGAGCCTCAAGCTGTCACCCTGGATAGAGTGCTGTGGCATCACAGCTCATAGCAACCTCCAATTCCTAGGCTCAAGTGAGTCTCTTGCCTCCACCTCCCAAGTAGCTGGGACTACAGGCACCCGCCACAACGCCCAGCCATTTTTTGGTTGCACCCATCATTGTTGTTTGGCGGTCCCGGGCTGGATTCGAACCCACCAGCTCAGGTGTACATGGCTGGTGCCTTAGCCCATTAAGCCACAGGCACCGAGCCAGGTTGTTTTTTGTTTGTTTTTTTTTTTTTTTTTTTTTTTTTAGAGACAGAGTCTCACTTTGTTGCCCTTGGTAGAGTGCCATGGCGTCATAGCTCACAGCAACCTTCAATCAACTCTTGGGCTTAAGTGATTCTCTTGCCTCATCCTCCCGAGTAACTGGGACTACAGGCGCCCACCACAACCCCTAGCAGCAATTTTTTTTGTTGTTGTTGCAGTTGTTGTTTTTTTTAGCTAGCCGAGGGTGGGTTTGAACCTACCAACTTTGGTGTATGTGGCTGGCGCTATAACCGATTTGCTATCGGCACCGAGCCAACAATTCTGGTTTTTGACTCAGGAAGATTGAACATCTCTTCATCTTTCATGCATTTCCTTGGGTGAGCTGTCTTTACACAATATTGTCATAGTTCTTTGGCAGAAGTACTATGCTGCTTAACATTATTTATTTATCGGCTCGGCGCCTGTGGCTCAATGGGCTAAGGCGCCAGCCACGTACAACTGAGCTGGAGGGTTCGAATCCAGCCCCGGCCCGCCAAACAACAATGACGGCTGCAACCAAAAAATGGCCGGGCGTTGTGGCGGGCGCCTGTAGTCCCAGCAACTTGGGAGACAGAGGCAAGAGACTTGCTTGAGCCCAGGAATTGGAGATTGCTGTGAGCTGTGATGCCACCGCACTCTATCCAGGGTGACAGCTTGAGGCTCTGTCTCAAAAAAAAAAAAAATTATTTATTTATCCTGTGGCCTAAATACTCAAAACATTATATTATTCTTATTATTAATACTCTTTTAAAAACAGTCACCAGGCTAGAGTGCAGTAGTGTCTATTAATACATTATTAATGTCAGTCAATTGCTCTCTTTTCCTTAACTTGTTATGTATTTTGGCCTTTATTTATAGGTTTCAATAGTAAAACTATTCTTCCTGAAATAAGAGGTTTGGCTTTTTGTAATTGCCTATATTCTTATGTTTTCTCTTTCATTATGCTCTCATTACATTAAGTTTTGGTATTAATATTATAAAATAAACTGGAAAATTGCCTGGGTTTTTTTGTTTTGTTTTGTTTTTTGAGACAGTCTTATTTTGTCACCCTGGGTAGAGTGCCCTGGTGTCGTAGGTCACAGCACCCCTCAAACTCTTGGACAAAAGTGATTCTCTTGCCTCAGCCTCCCAAGTAGCTGAGACTACAAATGACAGTCACAACACCCGGCTATTTTTAGAGGCAGGATCTCACTCTTGCTCAGGCTGGTCTTGAACCTTTGAGCTTAGGCAATCCACCTGCCTTGGCCTCCCAGACGGCTAGGATTACAGGCATGAACCCCTGCACCCGGCCTTTCCTGTGGGTTTTTTTTGGCCTGGGCTGGGTTTGAACCCACCACCTCCGGAATATGGGGCCAGCGCTCTACTCCTTTGAGCCACAGTGCCACCCTATTTTTTTTTTCTTTTTTTTTGAGACAGAGTCTCTCACCATGTCACCCTGGGTAGAGCACCATGGTGTCACAGCTCACGAAAACTTTGGGCTTAAGCAATTCTCTTGCCTCAGCCTCCCAAGTAGCTGGGACTACAGGCACACCACAACACCCCAGCTGTTTTGTTTTGTTTTTTTTTTTTTGAGACAGAGCCTCAAGCTGTCACCCTGGAGTGCTGTGGCATCACAGCTCACAGCAACCTCCAATTCCTGGGCTCAAGCAACTCTCCTGCCTCCACCTCCCAAGTAGCTGGGACTACAGGCACCTGCCACAACGTCCGGTCATTTTTTGGTTGCAGCCATCGTTGTTTGGCGGGCCCGGGCTGGGATTCGAACCCACCAGGTCAGGTGTACATGGCTGGCACCTTAGCCCGTTGAGCCACAGGTGCCGAGCCTGTTTTGTTTTGTTTTTGAGACAGAGCCACAAGCTATCACCCTGGATAGAGTGCTGTGGCATCACAGCTCACAGCAACCTCCAATTCCTGGGCTCAAG
>CAUYRH010064263.1:0-26262 GCA_963574655.1 Perodicticus potto
TAGTGATTAAGAAAATGCTATGAGAGCTATCTCTCACAGTACGATCAAAATGTTTCTGATTGTATATGAAGCACATTCTGCCCTATGATTGCACCAATGTACACAATTATGATTTAATAAAATTATTAAAAAAAAAAGAAAGAAATATTTTGTTGCATGGTTTGTGGGTGAGGGATCTGAAAAATGGCATTTTATGTGTATTTTAAAGCCTTTTTACTGCCGTAGAGTGAAAAGCAGGCTGGCATTCAGCATGACAATCACAAATGTGGGATTTTACAGACTTGAATATATGGTACACCCTTAAAGAAAAGCCAATAAGCTTGCCTTTGTTTACATCAGTGCATTATGATTTGCAGCTATAATATCCTTTATAAGAACCACTATTTTCAGGATTATGAAGTTGAAAGTCTTAATTCATGTGTGAACCAGTCAAATCTTTTCAAGTATCTTCATATGCCAAGAAAAAGTAACCAGCTAGGTTTTTTTCTAAAACAAGAATTTTTGTCCTATTTGCTGTTTTCAGTATCAGAGCTGTTTCAGTTAAAGCACCATTGTTCTTGGAACTTTCTTAGATGGCAAGCCTAGACTGATTGGCATCAATCAATCCTCTTAAAAGGGCAAAAGTGCAAGGTTCAGACTTGGTATCCTTGTATCCTCTCCACTCACTACATCACGGATGTCTGTTGTACGCTGGTGAGGAAAATCGCACCACAAATGGGAACGTGCCCACCTCATCTGCAGTTTGCTGCTGTACCCTGGGTCTACACCTAGCAGGCTTTGGTGAATATTCAGAAAACAGCAGTTCAGTTTGTGAGGGCACATCAGCTTTGCATATTATACTGCTGTTCAAATGCACAATTTCGACAAATATTTAGCAATGTGTAGTTTATAAGTGTTAAAGGGTCTTGCACGTGATGTTTCTTATAAAACCGTCCATGGCTGCGTCGATGTGGCAAAATCTAGACCGCTCTTGTGTTCGGGTTCTTGGGTGACAGTTGTTTTCACTTTGTGCTTTTTACGTCGCTGCTCTGTTTTACAACAATAAAAGTTTACAATGCAGGTCCGACGTGAGCACGGCCTGTGGCTGTCCCAGGGGTTCCGGGCGCTCCGGGTTCCTGCCCAGCCGGACACACCGGCCGGGAGACCAGATCCCCCACCCTCCAGCACCGCCCAGTGCCCGCAGTCCCAGTCAGTCCGCGTCCCGAGCACCGGACGGTTTCTCAAGCGCCTGCCGTAGGACCTCATCAAACGCTCGCTGCGACAGACACGGACCTCAAGGCCAAGCCGGAAGTGCGCGCGCGGCCCTCTGGGAGATGCAGTACGGCGCAGGCGCAGTGGCAGGTAAAGGTGCGGCGGCCTTTGTCTCCGTGGGGCGGGTGAGTGAGGTCTGGCCGTGCGTGGGCTCTGAGATCTTCCCCTGGGCCCCAGAGGCTCACCGGCGCGCGTCCGTGTGGAACTCTTTAGCAGCTCTGGGCCCGATGCGGGTCGTGGGGGCGGGACCGAGGCCGAATGGGCGGGGCCCGGTGCTGTGGGGTTCTGGGTCGGAGGGGGAGGGTCGTGCTGGGGGGCGGAGGGGCGGGGCGTAGGTTTCGCGTTGGAGGCGGGGGGGCGGAGTTTTCCTTCTCCGGGTACAGGCCCCACCTCTCACGGCGAGAGCGCGGACGTTGGGTGCTGGGTGCCGCAAAGGCCTGGGGCCTGCGCTGCTGAACAGTTTATTGAAGCACTGCCTCCCTCCCCTCCGAAAGTCGTCGTCACCTGTAAATATTGCCCCCAGGAGCACATGCATACATCAGTGCGGGCTACTACCCTGTTCAATGGAAGAGGGAAATTGAGGCACAGTGGAAACCAGGCGATGCATCCTGTACTTATGTCCTTCAGTTTCCCTATCTGTCACATCGCAGGAAGATACCTGACCTGGTGCCTATGGGCTGAGGCGACGCCTACCACATCGACCTCCTATATGCACTTTCCCACCAGAATCGAGGCTGATGTCCCTCCAAGAAACCACAGCAGGTGATGACCCCTTGGCCCAGCTGGGCCCGGTGAGTATGTGTGTCTTCTCACAGCTGTTCATTCGTTTAGTCTTAAGCGCTGGCTCAGTGGCTTTTGAGCACAGTCTGTAGTGGTGTATCACTTGTCTTTCTCTGGACAGTCTGGTAGAGTAATATGCTGGAGTTATCTCAGGGCTATAAAGAGGTTCTGTTCTTGGGTAAAACTCAAAGGAATTGCATCTGTATACAAAAAGTTACAAAGTTCTGTTCAGATATTTGTACCCAGACCTCTCTTGTCTCTTCTCTACTTTTTCTAAGACTGCTGTTGTTAGGCCACTAGAGCTGAGATAACACTGTTTCATCCCTTTCAAGTCAAGGCCTGCCTGCGTCAGTTCTGATGTGAACACTGAAAACTCCTTTGGAATATGAGGGAGCTAAGACACTTGAGAATTGTAAAATTTTGTTTATAAAGCTGGTCAGAGTACTTTGATCTGCCTAATTTTGTCTGTCTCACTAACTAGGATCCCCCTGAGGACAGGGGCTTCTGTCCACTTTGGTCACCACTCAGACCACAGCATATGCTATGAACCGACAAATGCATTCCCTCCCCTTCCTTCTTCCTGGCAGGACTGCTGTGATACCCAGCCCACTCTGCACAGCCTAGCTGCAGTGCCTGCTGCCCCCACCTGATGCCTAGCAGGATGACATGGGTATCTTCCCCATATTATGTTATGTTTCAGTGAAAAGTTAAAAAAAAAAAAAAAAGGTAAAGTGGACTTGGCGCCTGTAGCCCAGTGGCTAGCTCAGAGGATCTCACCTAAGATCTTCTCAAGGCACACCAGTCTGCCCTGGCACACAGGTTGAAAATCAATGCTCTAAGCCAACGAACGTGGGCAGTCCAGAAGCTAGAAAATGCAAAGAAATGGATTTTTCTCTAGAGCCTCTGGAAGAAACAACCGACTTCTTGATTATAGCCCCATAAGACCTATTTGAACTTCCATTCTCTAGAACTGTAAGATAATTCGCTTTGCGTTAAGCCATTAAGTTTCTGTTTATCTGAGTGCTCTCCTCAGTACCCTCTCCCACCCTTCTCTGTTCTCCCTTTGAAGATTCTGTCCATGACCCTTATGCCTGCCCCCCATTTTAGTTTGTTTTTACTCTTTCCTATTCCTGACCTGGTTTGCAAAACTACAGTTTTCCTTTTTGAGACATATTGTTCTTTCTGCCTGGCTAGAGTGTCATGGCATCATCACAGCTCACTGCAACGTCAAAATCCTGGGGTCAGGTGATCTTCCTGCTTCAGCTTCCTGGGAAGCTGGGACTACAGGCATGTATCACCACACCCAGCTAACTTTTCTGTTTTTTTTTTTTTTTTTGAGGCAGAGTCTCATTATGTCACCCTGTGACATATGTAGAGTGTCATGGTATCAGAGCTCACAGCAACCTCAGTCTCTTGGGCTTAAGCAATTCTCTTGCCTCAGCCTCCCAAGTAGCTGGCACTACAGGCGCCCACCACAATGCCTGGCTATTTTTTGGTTGCAGTTGTCGTTGTTTAGCAGACCCAGGCCGGGCTCAAACCCTCCAGCCTCGGTGTATGTGGCCAGGGCCCTACTCACTGAGCTACGGGCACTGAGCCAACTTTTCTGATTTTTGTAGAGATATGGTCTTCCCATATTGGTCAGGCTGGTCTTAAACTCCTGACCTTAAATATTCTTCCTACCTTGCCTTTTCAGTGTGCTAGTATTATAGGCATGAGCCACTAAGCCCAGCCACAAAACTGCATTTTTTTTTTTTTTTGTAGAGACAAAGTCTCACTTTCTTGCCCTCGGTAGAGTGCCGTGGCGTTACACAGCTCACAGCAACCTCCAACTCCTGGGCTTAGGCGATTCTCTTGCCTCAGCCTCCAGAGTAGCTGACACCACAGGCGCCCACTACAATGCCCGGCTATTTTTTTGTTGCAGTTCAGTGGGGCTGGGTTTGAACCCACCACCCTCGGTATATGGGACCAGCGCCTTACTGACTGAGCCACAGGTGCTGCCCTACAAAACTGCATTTTTAAATGGTCACAACCACTGTACCTTGGCCCTTTCAAAATCATGGTCTCTTCACTCATCACAAACTGTTTTCCTCCAGAACAAGGATTATTAAGAGACATTTCTATTTTTCTTTCTTTTAGACTTGGAAGTTAGACCCAAATTCAAACTATCAGCTCCAAAGCATGGCATCATTGAAGAACTGCCCACCAGTGTCATCCTGGTAGAAAGACTCCTGTGGAATGATCTGTGGTACTGCAAGGTAAGGACACCCGGGGCTGCTGGGAGTGTCGGCGTGAGTGCCTAGAGCTGCGCGGACAGGTGGCTATCACACCTAGGGAGACACCAACTCAGGAGCAGTGGCAGGGGAATGGGTTTGAGGAAGACTTGAGTGTTAACCCTGATTTCTCAACTCAACCAGTGACTCCAGAAAGACACAGCATGCATGTGTGGCAAACAGACAGAAAGATGGAGAAGCCAGGCTCAAACTTGAATACTAAACAGAAAACCTGCACAAAAGAGAAACCTTACAAATGTCAGGAATGTAGAAAGGCCTTTAGTCACAGCTCAGCACTTGTTGAACACCACCGAACACACACAGGAGAAAGACCTTATGAATGTCACGAATGTGGAAAAGGCTTCCGAAACAGCTCAGCACTTACCAAACACCAGAGAATCCATACTGGGGAGAAACCCTATAAATGCACTCAGTGTGGAAGAACCTTTAACCAGATTGCCCCACTGATCCAGCATCAGAGAACTCACACGGGCGAGAAGCCCTATGAGTGCAGGGAATGTGGGAAGTCTTTCAGTTTTAGATCCTCCTTCAGCCAACATGAGCGGACTCACACAGGAGAGAAGCCTTATGAGTGCAGCGAATGTGGAAAAGCCTTCCGTCAAAGTATCCACCTCACCCAACACCTGCGAATCCACACCGGGGAGAAACCCTATCAGTGTGGAGAGTGTGGCAAGGCCTTCAGCCACAGTTCATCCTTGACCAAACACCAGCGAATTCATAGTGGGGAGAAGCCCTATGAGTGCTATGAGTGTGGAAAAGCCTTCACCCAGATCACACCACTGATTCAGCATCAGAGGACCCACACCGGGGAGAAGCCCTATGAGTGCAGTGAGTGTGGGAAGGCATTCAGCCAGAGCACACTTCTGACCGAGCATCGAAGGATTCACACAGGTGAGAAGCCCTATGGATGCAACGAGTGTGGGAAAACCTTCAGCCATAGCTCCTCACTCAGCCAGCATGAGCGGACCCACACAGGTGAGAAGCCTTATGAGTGCCATCAGTGTGGGAAGGCATTCCGGCAGAGCACACACCTCACTCAGCATCAAAGGATCCACACTGGGGAGAAACCCTATGAATGCAGTGACTGTGGCAAGGCCTTCAGCCACAGCTCATCCCTAACCAAACATCAGCGGATCCACACGGGGGAAAAGCCCTATGAATGTAATGAGTGTGGCAGAGCCTTCAGCCAGCTCGCTCCCCTCATTCAGCACCAGAGGATCCACACGGGGGAGAAGCCCTATGAATGTAATGAGTGCAGCAGAGCCTTCAGTCAGAGCTCCCTTCTCATCGAACATCAGAGGATTCACACTAAGGAAAAGCCCTATGGGTGCAAAGAGTGTGGGAAATCCTTTAGTCACAGCTCCTCACTCAGCCAGCATGAAAGGACACATACTGGGGAAAAGCCCTATGAATGCCAGGATTGCGGTAAGTCCTTCAGGCAGAGCACCCACCTCACTCAGCACCGGAGGATCCACACAGGAGAGAAGCCATATGCATGCAGGGACTGTGGGAAGGCCTTTACACACAGCTCCTCCCTTACCAAGCACCAGAGAACTCACACTGGGTAGACCCCACTCCACCTGTGCTGGGGATGTGGGAAAACCTTAAGCCATAGCTCATCCTTTCCTAGACTTGTTTCATGCTCACAAGAAACAGTATGTATTTATACACAAGCCTTTGTATACAACACACTCCTCAGGCACCCTCAGAGTTTGTACTGACAGAAATGACGATGAGACCACTGAGCTCTGGGTCATTCATCCCCAGATCCAAACAACAGGGAAACATGGAAATAACCAACATTCCAGAACCTTCAACCTTGAGTGCCCATTAGTGCTCTACGTGATAGAATCTACAAAAGAAATGGAACAAAGACTTTGGATCTATATGAAGTCAGCACATTGTGCCCCATGATTGCACTAATGTACACATTTATGATGTAATAAAATTATAAAAAAAAAAAAAAAAAGACATTGGATCTGGGGATGGCTTCTGTCCCAGGAGTCACCATATTCCAAATCAGAGATATTCAAAGTGGTGAGAAACCAAATGCCTTTCATATAAAAGAACCAAATGAAGTCAGAATTTACCATTATTGCACTTTACATTCTTAGGAGGGAAAAGTGCTTATGAAAGGTACAGTTGACTCTAATATTACCAAGCTACAATGTGGCAGAGTGTTCCAGAAGTGAGAGTGGCATCTTTAGGGAATCACCATGGATACTGTTTCAGTACAAAGCTTTCTGATTTGTGTGTAAATTGTGATCAAGGTACATGGCAGCCAGTCTCACAGATTTGAATTCCATATAACAAAGAATTAATGTACTATACACAGATTTTAGTTATTCCTACATTATTTCACAATAAATTAATGCTTATACACAGTGTGATTGAAAAGCTTTGTATGGGAAAATTTGAAGAGTAAACCTGCTTCCATGGGGTCTCACAGACTTTGAGGTGGCTTTTGCTACTCTGTTCTTGGAATTAATTTCTCTGTAGGACTCACAGGTATTAGAAATGCAGTGTTTGCTATTTTACAAAAAGAGAAAGATTTTTTTCCTTTGTTTAAGCCACTATCTCATGAGCAATGTTAGAACTGTATGTTCTGTAAGATTTGGGAAATGTACAAGGTAATCTACTCTTGAGAAGTTGTCCCCTTAACCAGCACCACCACCTTTTTGTTTTAGCAAAAGCCCCAGTAAAGCCTTGGTTGCCTAAATCTTTCTGGTCTCAGGGGTGAGGGACAGCTCCAACCCATGATCTCATGCCCCTAATACAACCACTATTTTCATTTGAAAGTTTATCTGCTGGATTTGATGGTGTGCACCACATTTTACACAATTACAGTAGAATATTTGTATTCTACTTCTTGAACTACTCTTAGAAATTATTCTTCCATTTTGCTAGTCTTATTTATCATTGATGCCTTTTTAACTGCCTGTACCAAAATTTAAGTCATATTTCCTCTATAATTGGGTATTTAAATTCATGCAAAGATGTAAGTAAATCTTAGTAACTTGTGTATATTTTAATATCCCACCTAGATCCATAAAGGATTTCAGCTTTTGTTGTAGCTTTTCCCTTGTTTTCATCAATTCTTTAAGAAAAATCATCATGCATGAAATTAAAGGTTCAAGGAACACAAATGCATGTGTTTTGTTTTGTTGTCTCCTGAAAGGCAATAGACAGAGCCTTAGTGGTTTTTTGTTTGTTTGTTTTGAGACAGAGTCTCACTTGTCACCCTCAACAAAGTGCTGTGGCATCATAGCTCACAGCAACATCAAACTCTTGGGCTCAAGCCATTCTCTTCCTCAGCCTCCCAAGTAGCTGGGACTACAGGTGCCCACCACAACGCCCAGCTATTTTTAGGGACAGGGTCTCGCTCTAGCTGAGGCTGATCTCCAACTGGTGAGCTCAGGCAATCCACCTGTCTTGGCCTCCCAGAGTGCTAGGATGTGTGAGCAACCCCGCCCAGCCAGCCTTAGTGGTTTTCAACACAACTGGGCTGTTTGCCTTCCAAACCATTGCAGTAGTTGACACTGATTCACAAAACTCTCAACCCAGATTATGATGGCAGGTATGTATATGTCTGCTCAGGCTACCATAACACAAATACCAGAGTGGATAGCTTAAATAACAAGAATTTATTTTTCCATGCAGTTCTGGAAGCTGGAAGTCCAAGATCAAGGTGCTGTCATGGGTGGTTTCTGGTGAGGCCTCTCTTCCTGGCTTGTAGACAGCTACCATCTTGCTGTGTCCTCACATGCCTTTCTTCTATGGGTGTGTGCAGGACAGAGAACAATCTCAGGTGTCTCCCACTCTTCTAAGGACACCAATCCTTTTGGATTAGGGTCCCCCTCTGATCCTATTTAACCTTAATCACCTACCTAAAAGCCCTATCTCCAAATACCATCACATGGGGAAAGGTAGGTAATACTTCAACATATGAACACAATTGTGGGGTCACAATTCAGTACACAACAGAGAGCAATTAAGCATCTTCCCATTGGAATGTATTCTCATTTTTGCAGGTTTCCATTTCTGTAATTTCCATTCCCTGTACCGCTGAACACAGCCCTCTTCCCATACCCTATGTGACCCAGCCATGGACTCTGCCTATTTTCAGTGCCAGTCTGCCTAGGGCTACTCTTGTGGTCCTTTTGAGTCCCTGCTCAGCAGCATGTGGTCTGTACTTTTCAGATTTCCCACTCTATTGGAGATTCCACCTACTTACACTTCCCATCAGCTGCATATTTCCCCATGGTGCTTGTCTGTTATAGTACCTTCGTCAGAGTTCAGACCCAGTCTCCATGACCTGAACCAGCCCACCTTCCCTGAGTATTTAGTTGTGTTTTTGTACTTCATATAGTAGCCAACAAAAATAGTTTTATGGTCGGGGGTCACCAAAACATGAGGAACTGTATTAAAGGGTCACAGCATTAGTCTTACTCACTGTTAGAGTAAGTCATCCATTTATGCTTCTTACCACATCTGACCCAGAGTGTGGGTAGTAGGGGAACAGCAAACAAGTCCTGAAATCTTTTCAGTAAGTTCACTTTTTGTAGTGGTATGAGAAAGGATATTATCTTAGAGGCAATTTAAAATTCATCAAATTTGAAGTAAATAGGATTTTGGGGGCACTGAGGTTCTCAGCACTGAAGGGACATAAGGTTATAACACCTCTGTGTGTACCTACATGCATTATGTACACATATATTTTGTTGTTCAGAAGCCCCCCTAGCAGCAATGAACAGAACTGGCACCAGATCTTGGTCTCCAATGTCAATGCCTACCAAAAGAAACTAGTTCCTTGATGACATGGCTGATTTCAGGGCTGAGAAAGGGTTAGGCAGGCTTGGAACATCTTACACCAAACAGCAAGTAAGGATGTGCTCAAAAACTGGAGCCATGTCACAAGGGCACAGAAGTCACCCTGCAGGGACTCCTTTTGGCCACATGTGGGGCACCTTGAGCAACAAAATAACTAGGACAGCAATAAGCTTATAAAAATAGATTGAAAAAACAAATCTATTTTCTGTTAAATACACCAGGAGAAGTGAGGGTGCTGGTGGCAGCAGAATGCCAAGGGCCAGATGGTCAGCACAGGAGGGCAAGTGTCAATGTAGGGAAACCACCATGACAGAAACTGGCACAGTCAAGAATCATCAATAGAAGCTAAATTTAGGGGGAGAGTTTTCTTTTTTCCTGGAGACAGAGTCTCACTATGTCACCCTCAGTAGAGTGCCATGGTGTCACAGCTCATAGCAACCTCAACCTCTTGGGCTTAAGTGATTCTCTTGCCTCAGCCTCCTGAGTAGCTGGGACTACAGGCGCCTGCCACAACACCCGGCTATTTTTTGGTTGCAGTTGTTGTTTAGTAGGCCTAGGCTGGGCTTGAACCCACCAGCCTTGGTGTATGTGGCTGGCACCCTACTCATTGAACTATGGGCACCGAGCCTAAAGGTAGAGTTTTGATGAGAAGCAGGATATTTGCAGGATATTAAGGTGTCTTCCCAAATAGTTTATTTGCTAAAAGAAAAAAAAGTTAATTATACAGAACAGAAACCAAACACTCTGACCAGGTGAGGAGAGGATCACCCACAGGATGCAAGCTTGATATGCCCCTCAAGAACATGGGTGGTCAGGACAAGATGTTAGTATTGGCAGGTCTTAGGCATGTGTAGATGTTCTTTGGACTATTTGTTAGTTTTGTGCTGTTTTTATAAGTTTGAAATTACTTCCAAATAAAGTTTTATTTTTCATTTTTATTATTTTTTTGAGACAGAGTCTCACTATGTCTGCCTTGGTAGCGTGCCACAGCATCACAGCTCACAGCAACGTCCAACTCTTGGACTGAAGTGATTCTCTTGCCTCAGCTTCCCAAGTGACTGGGACTACAGGCACCTGCCACAAGGCCTGGCTGTTTTTTTGTTGTGGTTGTCATTGTTTTAGCAGGCAAGGGCCAGCTTTGAACCCTCCATCTTTGATGTATGTGGCCAGCCTAACCACTGAGAAATGGGCACCAAGCCCCAAATAAAGTTTTAAAACAAAAAAAGGGAACAAACATCTAGCTGTGTATACCAAAGGAGACATGAGATGGCACTGAAGAGACAGGCTGAGACAGACACTGGAGGGACAGAGGCAGGGTGAGACAGACACTGAATAGATGGAAGGTGGGGTGAGATGGACACTGGAGGGAAGGAGGGCGGGGTTCTACATACAATAACAATTCCTCTGTGGCTCTGAGAGTGAGATGTGCATGGGGGAACTCTGTCGTAGAGGGAGAGGGGGAGCTCATGGAGCTAGTTTGGGAATTAGAATTAGGAGGGTACATTTAGACTTTTTATTGTTATCACCAGAGCCACTCTCAGCTTAGGATTTAGCAGCATAGGGGCTACGAGAGGAACTAAATTTAGTAACCATGGCAGAGACAGGCACCTGTGTATACAGTTCTCAGCCTCTTGCAAGTGACCAGGGCCATAGGATCATTTCTCTCCAAGCGCATGTAAGTGGAAATGTGTGTGGTCGCCCAGGTGAAGGGGTGTGGCTTTTTCCACTATAGTAAAGAACAGAGCTACAACAGGGTCGGAGCCTTGATCCCTGGATGCCTGCATGGAGCAGAATGCCTTTACCACCAACACAAGCAACAGCAACAACTGCTACAAGACAATGGACTATGACGTGAGTGAATAAATATTTATTATGTTAAGCCTCTGTGATCTGGGGATCTTTACAACAGATTGCCTGCTCAAACGTAGTGACAGAAAGAGACACCAGTTTATCTATCTACAGGAAGCAATTAAATTATGCTCAGGCAATGGGAACAATGCTGTAATCTGAGAATAAATGCAAGAAATCAAAAGATCACTTTCTATAGCCCAAGTTTAGTTTCCTTTGCTCAGGCAGACAGACCACTATTTTGATCACAACCCCCTACTAAGAAGTACATTTTACAATGCAACCAGTTCTCACGTTTCAATGTATGGCTGAAAAGTTTCACAAAACAGTATTTGCCTTTACTACATAATGCCTTTAACCTACTTATTCTATTTCACTGCTTTGTAATGCTGGTGGCCACCCACTAATTTGATTTCACGATTCAATAATGGGGTGAGACCCGTGGTCTGAAAACCCTGTATTATTAGGCTGCAAGCATTTTTGTGATCTTTGTAAGCTACTCCACACAAGTAAAGACGAGCTGTTGAACTAGAAAAGAGTTTCTGCTTTTGAGGGTTCAGAAGTGAATTTGACAGTCACACACTTACAAAAAAGGCTAAAACAGCTGACAGGACTTCCACATGAACAGCCTTGGGGAGCTCACATAGGAGGCATTGCTGTAAGGGTGAGTTCAAGAAAGCACTGGCAGACCACACACATCGTGGCAACCTATACTGTAAAGTGTCAATAACCTAGCGTGGGGTGGTGCTAAAAGGGCTGCAGAGGAAAGCGGCATCTTCACACTTGGATGTCAGCATCTGCCCAGGGGTTTTCAGGAGGCGGCTTCCTGTGGCCATTCCTGTTCATGTGCTTCAGCCACAGAGCCCACTGAAGAATAAGCAGACGCCACAGGGAACTGCCATTCCCCGCTTGGCTGCTCACCCACAACCCTCACGGCAGGAAAGCTCACCTCTGCGCCTCTGCCTCTTCAGGTGGCCCAGGGCACACCTCACCCTCTGCGCTCTCTGGAGGCTCGCCAGCCCTGCCATCAGCCTGGGCCTCGCGCACAGCAGATTGGGGGCTTGGGGCCACCCCCAGTGTGTAGCCTTTCTCCTTCTCATGGGTCTTCTGGTGTTCGGCCAGGGCCAGACTGAAGTGGAACGTCTTCCAGCACCCCTGGCAAGCAAAGCGCTTCCTTCCCCCATGGCTGCTGTGATGCTCCATGAGGTGGGAGATCCATGCGAAGGCCTCCCCGCACTCACTGCAAGCATAGGGTTTCCCCCGGGGTGTGCTGGGTTTGTCAGCCGCTGGACAGCCTGAAGCTGAGGTGCTGGGGTCCTGCCCAGCTACACTGGGCTCCCTGCTTGCCCCTTCAGGCTCAGGGCCCTGCCCTTCCTCATCCTCGGGGTGGGGCCTCTTCATTCCCAAGCCCTGATGGGGGGCAGCCAGCTTGACCTTGCCCTTGTCCGGCGCTGGGTTCTGGATGATTGAATCTCCCTGACTTTCAGAGACAGGGCTTGACTCCCTGTCCTGAGGATCTGGAACATTGCATGGCTGCTGCTCTTTCTCTTTCTCGGTGGTACCAGAGGGCTTGGCAGGACAGTCCCCCTCATGCCCCTCTGTCTGCATCTCAGGGGTAGAGATGTCTTCACTCACGCTCCCTATGCCTTCCTGCTGCCTCCCACTGCCTGAAACAAGGTAAGAATGTGAACTGTCCACACCCAGGCTCAGATGCAGGGAGGGACCAGACAGGTTACCCGTTTCCTACCCATCTGCCTTCCCTGGGCGTCAGCTGCTTGGAAGCAAGACTGTCACTCCCAGTTCGGCCCCCATAGCTCAGTGGTTAGGGTGCTGGCCACATGTGCTAGGGTTGGTGGGTTTGAACCCGGCCTGGGCCTGCTAAATAAACAAACAAAAAAAACAGCTGGGCACTGTGGCAGGTGCCTGTAGTCCCAACTACTTGGGAGGCTGAGACAAGAGAATCACTTGAGCCCAAGAGTTTGAGGTTGCAGTGAGCTATGACATCACAGCACTCTACTGAGGGTGACATAGCGAGACCCTGTCTCAAAAAAAGAGAGAGAAAAAAAAAAGACTGTCACCCCTTAGGCTGCCAAGGAAGCTGAGGGACCAAGTCTGGCCAGGGGGGCCTCCTGCTTCCTGCTATAGAGGTGGGGCCAGAGCAGCTGCCTGGGCTTGGCAAAGCAACTCTGGCAATGGAGGGTCCCTGTGTGGGGAACTGACTGGCCACACCAATGGCCCCTGTGCACTGGTCTCCCAGGAACCACACCCATGATGGACCCCTACTGGCAAAGGTGAGACCCACTGAGCCCAATGGGACATCAGTGGCACAGCAGTTGAGTGTCAACACACACAAGGCAGGATGAGGCATGGCACGAGCAGAGACTGACCAGTACTCACCCTCCTGGAGCTTGCTTGTCCTCTCAGAACCCAGCTGCCAACTGGGGGAAGCTCTAGCCTCTTGGGGAGCCACCCCATGAAGGGGCCCTGAGCAACCAGTCTCAGCTGAGCCCCATCAGAGCCAGCACCACTACCAACAGGTAGGTGTGCCACATGGGGCCTCGGGATATGGTCTAGCTTCTAGATGCTGCAGCTATTAGGGCCCAGCAGCTTCCAGAGGAGCAAAACCACCCACAGTGGGGCACAGCCCAGCGCTGGATGTGACTGGCACTCTGCTATTTTGGGTGGCCATGTTTGGGGGTGATCTGTGACATAACACGAGGTCCCAGAAGTGACAGACTCCTATTTCCACTCCTGTTCTGGTATGCAGCTGGAGGATGACTGGCAAACTAACCTCAAGGAGCCCCCTCCAAAAGAGAATTGCCTGTTGGCCTGGAGCCCCCAGCCTGGCCTCACCTGGGAGTTTGCCTGCTGCCGGCTCGCTCTCCTCTCTCTCCAACTGAAGTTCCTCCGTGTCCAGCCTGAAGGTAGTATCAGGCTGGGAAAGCTGATACCCTGAGTGGGGTTAAAAAACCAAACAAACTGAAAGAGGCATCAAAGCGGAACGCTGCCAACAGGCCTTTGGTCCCCAGGGCTGGCCAAGGCCAGAACTGCAGCACCATGACCCCCACCAAATCCCCTACTTGTCAGAGCCCTTGGGAGCTGAGGGTTGTGAGAATATGGCAGCAGGGCAAGGAGGAGGTGAGGACTGAAGGGTTGGCAGGGCAGGCAGACACGGAGGGACTCAGGGAAGCATTGTTGAAGAGAAGAATACAAAAGGACAGGGCTCAGAAGCCTGTGCTGGCCCTCCCTACAAAGGAGGGTTTCTGGGACAAGAATGTCTACGAAGGAAAGGGAAGACCCTTCACACAAGGCAAAGGGCCTCATCAGCACCTTGCAGCCAGAGGGTGTTACAGAATTTGGAGGCTTCAGTTTCTCTGGGCAAGCGCCAAAAGGCCCTAAGGCCAGGGTGGAACTCATATATGAAGACCAAGAAGATTGGGACTCAGCAAAAGGGTTCAGATTCAAACATGCTCAAGTTCAAATACACTTAAAATACCACAGTGGTCCAACTACAGTCCTTGGGCAGTTAAAATCCCCCATGCCAACAGGTGTGGAAGGAGATGACGGGTGGGGCGTGAGCCCATGGCAGGCAAGTCTCACCTGACAGAAGCAGCTTCCTATAGCTCTTTAGGTTCTCCTGGGCAGGGTCCAGGTGGCCCCACCCTTCCTGCTGCAGAGGCTCCTCTAGACAGGGCTTCAGTTTCTGAAATGGCAGTACAGCTATGGCTGATGCCACCTGCCCCACAAGACGTTGGACCCATAGCCCCACAGTGCAGGGAGCATGAGAGGGGCTCTGACCACACACACTGCACAGGCAGCTTTAGTTTTGCTCTAAAACAGGTTTCTCAGCCTTAGCACCATGGAAACTACCCTCTTCTGGGGCACAGCATTAATGGTGGAGAAGGAGATGCTGCTAAGCCAAGTGGAACAAGGCCAGCCCTGCATCCTCAGAACACTTGTGCCTTACCCACCTTCTGCTCGGCTTTGGAAGGGTCAGCCTCTTCAGTCTTTATTTCTCCGATGCTCCCCAGTTCCGGAAGCAGGGGTTCCATGGAGAGCCAGGCTGGGGAAAAGGGCAGGCAAAGCTGAGGAGTTGCGTACACTGTGGGCGGGCACCCCCAGTCAGGGAGCCCCGACTGCCTCCCTGCATAGGCATGCTGATGTGCCAGTAGGTCCCTAGGTTTTATTGACTCTGTCCTGTATTTATAGAGAAGAGTCGCCAAAAAGACAAAAGGGCTCCAGCTCAGGACTAGACTGCAATTGCCAATGCAAGCCATGGAGAGAAAGCTTTCCTTACCCACTGGATTAGTAGAAATCTTAAAAAGCGACACATGGTGCCATCATAGAGGCAGGAACATGGGCACCCTCCTATGCAGACAGCACAGAACTTCTTACCATGGGGAAGTGTACATTGTAGGTGAAATGTAAAACTTGTATGTGCTTTGTCTGATAGTCCTGAGAAGCCCACCCCATGATGGCCAGAGTTCCCATGTCCAGGCACTTGCATGAGGACACGTGACTGCAGCCTGGTTCCGAGGACAGAGATCCCAACTCCAGGATGAGGACAAGCTTAGCACAAGGGACAGTGGGCTGCTAAGGAGCCAGATAACTGCCCAGGGCCAGGAGACACAGCACACCATGCTCTGAGGAGGCAGCACCCAAGCCCTCCGTGTGTGCGTGTGACATGTAGGAAAATATTAAGGGTCACACACAGGGGCACTTAAGACATAGGACTTTGTTTTCAGAGACTAGGTAGGGGAGGGAGAATCCTTTTTTCCTTATGCATCAATGCTGTTCAACTACTTGTTCTAAGTATGAAATGACCTATAATCTCTGAAGAGGAATTTAATAAACCATACTTTTAATATTCATGAGGGAAGTGTCCCAGCTTGGCAGGTGTTCAGGCCCTTGCCACTGGCCTCCTCTGATCTGACGCCCGCCCCCTACAGACCCCACCTACCCCCCACCCTGAATCCCCCACAGGTACAGGGTGGGTCAGTCACTCACGAGTCACAGCAGGGCACAGGGGATCCCCAATTCCCAGGTCCTGGCTGGGGCTCACTGGCCCAAATGGAAACAGCAGTGGCTCAGGATACCTGTCGTATATACCCTCGCTCATCACTGAGGACCCAGCGGGGGAGCCCAACAGCATCCCTGTTCACAACAGAGTAATAGTGACCCCAGGGGATGGGGCAGGTGCAGCAGCCATGCAGTAAGCTCCTGGGGCAGGCTTCAGGCCCAGCAAACCCATCCCTCAGACCCACCCTAGATGTGAGCTGCTATCTGCCCTGGACTACTCTCTCTTGCTCTTCCTGGTTCCTTACATCTGGAGGTAAGATGTGAGGGCAGGAGCTCAAGCAGCTATCCTGGCCCATGAGGTGACCCTGAGGGGAATGCCATCAGGCAGGATGGGGGTGGGCAACCAAACTCAGTAAAACGGAGCTAGGTTTGGGTGCTAAGATCCCCCAGGATCCCTGTCCCTGCCTCTCCTAAGGCACACTCCCCTCTGGGTGCAGCCCGACCTGGTTCATCCAGCATGTCAGCCAGGCCCTCCACCAGGGAGGCCGCCTTCTTGCAGCTCTCGGGATACTGTGCCACCACCCAGGGCCGGACCCTGTCTGGCAGGATGCCCAAGAACTGCTCCAGCACCAGCAGCTCCAGCATCTGCTCCTTGGAGCGTGCCTCGGGCATCAGCCACTGGCGGCACAGCTCATGGAGCCGGGCCAGGGTCTGGTGGGGCCCGGCAGACTCCTGGTAGACAAATTCGCGGAAGCGCAGGCGAGAGAACTCAAGGTCGGCAGGAGTTCTCTCAGTGGGAGTTTTCTCTGCAGGGGTTTTCTCGGCTGGAGTTTTCTCGGCAGGTGTTTTCTCGGCAGGAGTTTTCTCGGTGGGAAACTCGCTGGAAGTTTTCTCAGAGGGAAACTCGCTGGGAGATTTCTCGGAGGGAAACTCGCTGGGAGTTTTCTCGGAGGGAAACTCGCTGGGAGTTGTTTTCTCAGCGGGAATTTTCTCTGTGGGCGTTTTTTCAGCGGGAGTTCTCTCAGAGACGTTCCCAGGTTCTTCCTGCTGTGCTCCAGCAGCTGACCCTGGTGCAGACAGTTCTGGGGGCGTTGGGGAGGTCCTGGGGGAGGCAAATGCCTTCTCCAAGGGCAGCATCTTTCCAAACCTGTACTGGGAAATGCAAGTGTGGCTAGCTGGAGACAACTGGCTCCAAGGGAGGGACACCAGGGTCAACAGGATGCCCAGGTGGCTCAGGTGTGCCAGGACCAAGGACCTGCAGAGGTGACACAGATGAGACAGAGACACGTGTATATGAGAGCCTGGGCACAGGCACCCCTGTCTGAGAACTGGTAATTGTTAAGTTAAATAAAAACATAAAAGTGGGAGGAACAGCTCATTTTATAAGACTAGTATTACCAGTATTAAAAAAAAATCAGTTCGGGCTCGGCGCCCGTGGCTCAACGGGCTAAGGCGCCAGCCACGTACACCTAAGCTGGCGGGTTCAAATCCAGCCCCGGCCCGCCAAACAACAATGACGGCTGCAACCAAAAAATGGCCGAGCATTGTGGTGGGCGCCTGTAGTCCCAGTTACTTGGGAGGCGGAGTCAAGAGACTCGCTTGAGCCCAGGAATTGGAGGTTGCTGTGAGCTGTGATGCCATAGCACTCTATCCAGGGTGACAGCTTGAGGCTCTGTCTCAAAAAAAAAAAAAAATCAGTTCAGTAGTGCCTGTAGCTCAGTGGGTGGGCTACCAGCCACATACACCAAGGCTGGCAGGGTTGAACCCAGCCCAGGCCAGCTAAAACCACAATGACAACTGCAGCAACAACAACAACAAGAATAGCCAGGGGTTGTGGCGGGTGCCTGTAGTCCCAGCTACTTGAGAGGCTGAGGTAAGAGAATTGCTTGCGCTCAAGAGAGTTTGAGGTTGCTGTGAGCTGTGACGTGACAACTTGAGACTCTTTTCTCAAAAAAAAAAAAAGAAAAGAAAAGAAAGAAAGAAATCAATCATGAGTAGGGCAAAAAAATTATAGGACATCCTCAAATATAAACCTAGATGTAAAAAAAAAAAAAAAACCCTAGATGTAAAAATCTTAAAGTATCAATAAACTCATTCCAACCACACATCTTATATACATGATATAAGTAACGACACACCATATTTGTGTTTATCTCAGAAATGCAAGATATTTAGTATTTAAAAATGTATGATAGATATCAACTAGGCTAGGCTAAAAAATAAAAATACATACTATGAGGACTTTAGTGCCTAGTAACATGAAGGGGCTAGGTGTCAGATTGTTCCTCTCATTATAATAGCCAAAAAATACAAAATACATATTTAGAAATAAGTGTAGGAAATGGTTGGAAAACTACCACCTGATTCTGGAAACGGCACACATCTTTGGGCCTGGACAGATCATCTACAGATCCAGGTTAGAGAGGAGGAAGCTACGAGCATGGCCAGCAGAAGCAGAGAGCTCAGGTCCTAGCCAGCCTTCCCCGTGCCCAGCTGAATGTCCTCAAATAAGGCAGCCCATAATTCAAGAGGAGCCAAAAACAGGATGTCAGGTGAAGTCTTGAGGGATGGGCCTCCAAAAGGCGTAGGCCTGTGATGTTCTCACTGGCCATGGGCACACATGAGTTGATGGACACTGACACACAGGAGCGTGAACTCTGAGCTGTGACCAGCCCCTCCCAGGACGCACAGGGTCTTCAGATCCATAGGGCCAGAACCCACCTCGAGATATACACCAAATACAAACAGAAGGCCACACCCAAGCCCAGTGTGAGCATTCCCCTTGGCTGAGCCACAGAAGGGAACCACTTTTTCTTTCAAACTCAAGTTTGAGGAATTCAAGAAAATTCATGCATGGCCACAGCTCCAGTAGGAATGTTTTCTCAGAAATTTCACTTCTGCAGAGAAAACTCTGGAAGGTGAATGAATATGGGATTGGTCATTGCCCCTGTAGACAGAGACTACTCAAGCATTTCCCCACCAGGATAGGGGCACAAGGACCTTATGGATGAGGGGTGGGGGAGTTTGATCACACAGACATGAAAGTTCCAGAAAAGGTAAATCCACAGAGCACAGTGCAGATCAGAGGCTGTTAGGGGCCAGGGGCCCAGATAGTGACTGCTAATGAATACAAGATTTCTTTTTGGGGTGATGTAAATGTTCTAAGATTAACTGTGGTAATAGTTGCACAAGTATGAATGCTATGTACTAAAAATAAATTATCTACTTTAAACAGGTAAACTTTATGGTATGTCAATTATATTCACTTCCCTGTAGGAAAAAAAAAGATCAAGGCCATGCCTTCACAGTTACCTCCATCCACTAGCAGCTCCCTCACCATCTCCAGTACAAACTCCCAGCTCTGGAGGACTGAACTCCTCCCTCTGCCTTTTCTTTCTCCCTCTGTCCTGACCTCTTAAAGATCTGGGCTTTGAGCGGCCCTTCCAAGAGCTGCTCCCTCCACACTCTGGCCTGCAGTGGCTCCTCAAGGCAAGGCCCTGGGTCTGGGCAGAGCCTGGCTCAGTGTCTCTCTGCCAGGCATCCTGGCTGTGCCTAACTTATTTCTGGCCATTATGTACCCTCATGTCCATGCACCTGGGATCAAGTGCATGTCTGAAAGATACATGGAGAAGCAGGACACCCAGGCCCTAGGGTGCAACCACCTCACACCCCAGTCCCATGCCGAGGACCTGCATATCACAGTAGCAGCTCAGTGCATGTCTGAGCGTTTTCTCATGATTTCTTGATCTCCCAGGATGGGTAAACAGCCCACTTTTCCACAGCATTTTCTTTACGTCTCTCTCAGGTAATTAACGTGCTCTCTGCCTGGGTCTATCTTGACATTGTCCCCATCTGCGACTTTGTGCTTTTAGCCATACATAATGTTCTTAGTGTTTATTACCAAATTCAAGCTTTTAAAAAACTGATTTCTGGCTCAGCACCCGTAGCACAGTGGTTAAAGTACCAGCCACATAGACCAAGGCTGGCAGGTTCGAACCCAGCCCAGGTGGCTAAACAACAATGACCAGTCTAACCAAAAAATAGCCCGGCATTGTGGTGGGTGCCTGTAGTCCTAGCTACTTGGGAGGATGAGGCAAGCACTTAAGCCCAAGAGTTTGAGGTTGCTGTGAGCTGTGACGCCACAGCACTCTACCTAGGGCAACATAGTGAGACTCTGTCTCAAAAAAAAAAAGAAAAGAAAATATACCATAGGTTCTTGAGACCAGACCATCTTGGTTGTGACAACTCAGCTCTGCCAAACTGAGGTAGCAGCTGGCTGGCCAGCCCTGTTCCACACTGATTCATCTGGAGACAGTCCTGTTGTGGGGAGTGATGCCAGCTCCAGTCAGTTGGCACTGGACCTGTAGCTGGGGTCCCATGAGCATGTAATTTTGTTTTTTTTAGGACATCACAGGACCTGTCTCCACAAGGGAAACTGTGAGCTAACTTGTGCAAAGGGCCCACCCTACCAGGCCCTGCCCTGGGGATCATGTCTCTCCCCCATCAGAGCCTGGCAATCTCAGGGCAGGGACCAGGAGTAGCCCCAAGGTGCAAGTAGGGAAAGTAGTAGAGTTTCCTGTTCTAGGCTCTGTGTAAGTACTCCCTCTGGAAAGCTTCTCACTGGCCCTCCCTATGTGCTTTCCCCTGTGGCCTTCTCAGTGGTCTGGTTGCCCCAAGACCTTCTTTCATCTCCAACCTCCCAGCTGTGAGCATGGGGCAAGCGTGGAGGTCGGGTAGAATGAGCAAAAGCCCTTGGCCATTGACCAGGATAGAGTGGAAAGGACAGAACACACTCCAGCTGGGTCGGTGGCCAACATAGATGGGGACACATGTCAGCCCCTGGGGAAAGAAAGGCATGGGACCTTTAATCCTCTGTGCCCTTTCCCATTGGGATTGCAAGCTGTGAGCCTCTCCAGGACCCACCTCGGCCTCCCTTCCTTCTATTCACATGCAGAGAACAGTGGTGGCTTCCATAGCACCATGGAATCTCCTCAGAAAGATGCCCCAATGGTAAGGAAGCTGCTGCATTCTGTAAAAACAGCATCTGGCTTCTTGTGTCTGAGATCTACTTGTCTCCCTTCCTGGTGGTCAGAATCAGGAAGATTCCTGAGGCACCAAGCCTTGTGGGCCTCCAGAGCCCTGCAGCAAATCCCCTTCACCCTGAGATTCACAGAGCTCAAACATGGCCTGGCCTTCCATAGGTCCCAACATGACCCCAAGTTTCCTGTCTAGCCCCACCTGCCTCCTCCAGGACCCTTAACTACATTAAGGACATTCATCACCAGCTCTCCATTCTGTTCTCAACCACCTGGCCTAGCAAATCACCCCATAGTCACGGGCCCAAGGGTCCTCCATGGAAGCTAACTGCTGGGTGTGGGAAGGCTGAAGTGGGCAGGATAGGAGTCTAGGACCCCCTATGACTTTGCTTACAGGTCACTTATTCATGATAAAAAGGGAAAAGATACCTTTAAAAGAATGAAAAAAAAATATGGAGTGATCATCATTGTTAACATCCCAACTCCCCTCTATGGTCCATAATCCACTCAGAAGGACGGACAGAATCAGAGAGATGTTTTAGCTGGCCTGGGTTCCCCCAAAGAAGACTTAAGAATGCCAAAAAAATTCCAGATCCAAGGATCGGGCAGAGAAACATGACTCAATGCAAAGAGTGGCCCTGTCCTGGCTCCGGAACAGAAAACATCTACAGGGCCCTGTTGGGATGGGGGCTAGACGGTAGTGTGGAGCTGAGGATGGTGTGACTGTCAACTGAGCCTCCTCAAAGTCGGGTATATGTAAGAGAAAGGGGGAAGCAAGACAGAAGGAGGTGAAAGCCAAGGGAGGGAGAGAGGGAGGAGGAGGAAGGGGAAATAGGTAGGAGGAAAAGGAAGAAATGAGAGAAAGTGCCCATACACAAAATCACAGAGGGAGAGGAGGAAGGAGACTTAAGTGGTGGTAGACTGAAAAATACTAACAGGTGAATATGGGCAAAGGATATGCAGGGATCCTCAAACTACGGCCGGCGGGCCACATGCTTTGGTGTGAATTGTATTTGTTCCCATTTTGTTTTTTACTTCAAAATAAGATATGTGCAGTGTCCATAGGAATTTGTTCATAGTTTTTTTTTTTTAAACTATAGTCCGGCCCTCCAACGGTCTGAGGGACAGTGAATTGGCCCCCTGTTTAAAAAGTTTGAGGATGCCTGATATAGAGGGATTCTATGACCTTTCCTTAAAGTTCTTCTATCAATTTCAGTTAAAAAAAAAAGTTACATGAAAAAAAAAAAAGTGCAGTCCTTAGTAGTCTCCACTCTCCTCTTGCAAAACAAAGATCCTTTTATTTGACTGGACCCCACACCCCAGCGCAGGGGTGAAGGGTTCTGGAGTGGGGGCAAGCACCTAACTCACCCCCAGGCGCCACCCTGAACAGCACCACAGGTCTCTGGCCCCCAATGCTACCCCCAACCCCTGACCCCGGGTGCCCTACCTACCCGCCTTATCTCCTAGGAGGAGTCCTCTCAGCCCTCCCTCTCGCGAACACCCGAAAGGCCCCCTTTCTCTGTCCCCAGCCCTCACACGTAGGCCTTAAGTCCCTCGCCTCCCCGGGCCACCACACGTCCTCTCATGATTCTCCCTCCCGACCACAAGAGGGGCCCCCCCCACCATACCCAATACTCGAGATGAGGGTGCCCTGCCACCCATCTCGACGTCTTTCAAGTCCGGTCCCTTCCCCGCCTCAAGAGATCGCACCGAAGACTCCCAAGCCCTCTCCCGCCTGGACCCTCTGGGGCTTCGCACCCCATCCCTAGGAACGACGGGGCCACTCTCCCACCGCGCCATTTCCCTGGGCACCTTCTTCATCTCTCCATGGTGAGGCCGCTCCCTGCTCGTCCTCCCCGCCGCTGTTCTCGGCCTCGACCCACCTGCTGCGCTGTCCCCAGACGTCTCAACAGCCCAGAGCTCGGGAAGCGCGATGGCGGCAAACCAAACTGCGCTTGCGAGCCCGGCCCCGCCACGGACTACAGCCCCCAAAATGCCGCGCGGGGGGGGGGCGTCCAGGCCCACGAGAGGACACACAGCCAATCAGTTGTAGGCTGGGCCTCTCGCGTACCACCCACCTACGCGCCTGCGTCATTGTCAATGCTATGGCAACACGGCCAGCTGGTGAAAAGAACCGCCTGTGTCAACCCAGAGACTCTGGACAAAGAGAGGGGGTCGCTCGGAGAAAGGGGGAGGGGAGAAGAGGAGAAAAAAGAGCAATAGCGAAGCAGAGGAAAAGAGAGGCCCGGATGGAGCATGAGCCGCGGGGAAACGGAGAGACCCAGGACACCTACAGGGAAGCAGCTCTGTAGTCCAGGGACTGAGAATTTGCGGAATGCCCCTACTGGGGCTTTGGAAGTCGCGGGGAGAAAGCTGGGTTGAGGGGTGTGCGCTGGAGCCCCAGCAGCTGTGGCCACTCAGGAAGACAGGATGAGGGCCAGGAAACCACTTTACGTTTCCGTTTTCCAAACAGAGCTTATGAGAATATCGTTTTGTGTGAACTGACTTTTTTAAAAATGTATATCCTCACAGTTTTACATATTTCATTTTTAGTTAATATACAGCCAACAGTCCGGACAAAGGACTATCCCACCACTGCACAAAAGAATACTTCCTGCTGGCCCTTTGTTGTCACATCCTCCCCCACAGATGACACCCCTCCCTACCCCAAGCTTGTCTCCACTTCCCCACCCACTGACCTGTACAGTCCTGACTACAGTTTTCCCTTTACAGAAGTCATATAAATGGAATCTATAAGTATGTGGCCTTTTGAGATGGGCTTCTTTCACTGAACAAAATTCCCTTGAGATCCTTGAGTAGTATGTATCAACAGTACCTTCCTTTTTACTGTCAAGTAGTATTCAACGATATACAATAGTTTGACTGTTCTGATGGTAGTGGTCAGAACTTACATCGGTGTCATTAAAGTTAGTAATCACCCCTCCACTGCTAAATCTGACTGGCTTTAAAAATATATGTGTACAATAGTTTAAAGTATATTCACCCCTTAACAGATACTAGGGTTCTTTTCAGCATATTGCTATTACAAATAAAGCTGCTGTGAACATTTGTGCACAGATTTCTGTGTGAATGTGTTTTCACTTTTCTGGGATAAATGCCCAAGCACATGCTTAGTGTTGTTAAGAAAAGGCCATATTCACAAAAGGCCAGAACAGCTGAACCATTTACATTCCCACTAAGTATGTGTGAATCAGTTTCTCCACATTCTTATCAGTACTTCTGTTATCACTATTTATTTTGGCCATTCTGATAGGTATGCTGTAATAGCTCAGTGTTCTTAATCTGCCATTTCCCTGATGGACAACGTATTTTCATATTTACCATCTGTATATCCTTTTCAGTGAACAGTCTGTTCATGTCTTTTACCTATCTACTAATCTAAAAAAAAAATGTTAAGTTTTGAGAGATGTTTACATATTCTAGATATTTATTTTCTCCTAGTATGTAGCTTATATTTTTTATTTCCTTAATAGCATTTTAATAGCAGGGCAAAGGATTTTATTTTAGACCAAAAAATGTTAATTTAGATGTCCAATTTATCAATTTCCTTTTATGTAGCATGCTTTTGGTGTCAAGTTTAACAACTCTTTATTTAGTTGTGTAAGTCCTGAGGGTTTTCTCCTCTATTTTTTCTAAAAGATTCATAGTTTTGTATTTTTCCCCTATGATACTGGAGTACCTTTTTTTCTAACATCAAATACATGTTTTATCCCAACACAAACTGGGTATCCAATTTGGATGCTACTCACAATTAGCACAAACCTCACAAGACTGCCCTATACTAGACATCAGCCACAGCTACCACAATTCTGCTAGGCCAACTACAAATTCAAGGGCTCCCATGTCCCCATCTCAGGTTCAATAATTCATTTGAATGATCCACAGAATTCAGGAAAACATGTTTACTGGCTTATTAAAAAGGATAAAACTCAGGAACAGCCAAAGGAAGGATACACAGGGTAAGGTTTGGGGCACTGAGGTGCAGAGAGCTGCCATGCCTCCTCCAGGCATGTCATCTTCCCAGCAGGCAGGTGTGTTTACCACCCTAGATGCTGGCTGAAGCTTGTGTTGAGAAGTCTCACTTTCTTTATGGTGACTACCTGCTATCTAGTCATTTAGCAGCCCCATCTGAGTCACTGCACTAGTCAGGTGGGTTTGAAAGGGGCTCCTTATGAATAGCAAAAGGAACTCAGGAAATTCTAAGGCTTTTAGCTTTGTGCCAGGAACCAGGTACAAGGATCAAATACATGTTTTATTACACCACAGATGTCCAGATACCCTCACACCATTTGTTGAGAAGACGATCTTTCCTCTACTAAACAGCTTTTGCTCATCAAAATTCAATTGGGAATATCTTTGTGGGTATCTATTTCTGGGCTCTGCATTCTGTTCCATTAATCTGTTTCTGCCAGTACAACATACTCGGATTACCATTGTTACTAAATACAGTAACTTTTAACATGGATAGTTATTTTTTTCCACTCTTTTAAAAGACTGTTTTAGCTATTCTAAGTCTTGAGCTTTCCCTTATAAACTTTGTCTACATCTACAAAAAACTATGCAGGCAGTCTGAAGAGAACTACATTATGCATTTTTAAGATCTTTTTCACTTAGTATGTTTTTTTTTGTTTTTTGAGACAGAGTCTCACTTTATTGCCCTCAGTAGAGTGCCAAGGCATCACAGCTCACAGCAACCTCCAGCTCTTGGCCTTAGGCGATTCTCTTGCCTCAGCCTCCCAAGTTAGCTGGGACTACAGGCGTCCGCCAGAACATCTGGCTATTTTTTGCTGTAGTTTGGCCGGGGCTGGCTTCGAATCCGCCACCCTGGGTATATGGGGCCAGCGCTCTACCCACTGAGTCAAAGGAGCTGTCCTATTCAGTACGATTTTCAAAGCACTGGGGAGAGCAAAGCAGTGTGCCTTTTTCCACTCACAGGGGAAAATCAAGACTTTCACCATTAATTATGATGTTAGCCATCAGTTATTTGCATATGCCCTTTTCAGATTAAGAAAGTCCCCCTTTTCAAAACTGTTTTAGAGACAGGGTCTTTTTTTTTTTTAATAATTTTATTAAATCATAATTGTGTACATTGGTGCAATCATAGGGCAGAATGTGCTTCATATACAATCAGAAACATTTTGATCGTACTGTGAGAGATAGCCTTCATAGCATTTTCTTAATCACTA
>CAUYRH010064273.1:0-24983 GCA_963574655.1 Perodicticus potto
AACACTTGTACCAGTTCTATAGAGTTAAATGTGCAAACAGCGCACAGCCATTTTCACCAGGAAGGGGCTTATCCCCACTTTGATTGATACTCTGAGGCTAGATGGGGGAAAGGGCAGAATACATGTATCGGGTGGGACCGAGGCTCCCTGTAACCTGATTCTCGGAGCTGTGCTGCCGGCTCGTTATAGGCACAGGCGAACCAGCGGGCATAAGCGCTAGCTACACTGGTAAGAGTGGCTAATTCCAGACAAGCGTAAGGGCTGAGGAGGCCACTCTCCTCAGGTTTTCTTCCCTAGGCATTGGAAGGACGCTTCCTTATGTTTGGTCGGAAGGCTTCTTGGGTTGGTTAGGGGACGCTTTGATCAACTCAGGAATACGGGGTGGGATTGAGTAAACTGGACGTTTCTTCTTTCTCACAGATAGGTAACATATTCTTCTCTCGTGGAGAGAACACCCCGCTGGACTGTATTCTGGAGCACTGGGACATGTTTGATACCCAGGGGCTGAAAAAAGACTATATGGTCTTGATGCAGGACAAGGCAGCCCTACAACTGCTGCCTTGGCCCTGGCTGCGCTGATGCTGTGGCGGATGGAGGAACTAGCTTGCGGAAGGGCCGGACACCTGTGCAGAAGACACTGGTGCCTTACTGTCTCCTTCCCGTGCTCTTCTTGCTGGTAAATTTCATGGATGGGCCTTGCTGTCTGCTCTTCCTGCATATCTGACTGGTCAATATCATGTCAGTTTCCAGGGCCTGGGTCTTCATTGGACGGCTGGCTGTAACTGACAAAGACCCGCGCCCTAAGAAGTTCCGTCAAAACAACTCCCTGGGACTATACAAACCCCTGAGCAGAGAGCTCCAAGCCGACCTCCGCAGGACTTCAGAGAGAGAAAAGGAGGGCTTGTTCCTCTCCAAGCAGACCTCCGCAGGACGTCAGAGAGAGAACAGGAGGGCTTGTTCCTCTCCAAGCAGAACCTCCGCAGGACGTCAGAGAGAGAACAGGAGAGCTTGTTCCTCTCCAAGCAGACCTCGGCGGGACCTCAGAGAGGGAACAAGAGAGCTTGTTCCTTTCCTGAGTCCTCTTTGCCTGGAGGTCTGGTTTTTCTTACACTTCTAATTTTCCTTTCTTGTAAATAAATTCTGACTTACCACTACTCTTGTGGTCCGTCGATTCCTTCTTCGAATCGCCGAGACCAAGAGCCTGACATTCCGGCATCAACCTCACTCCTCAAGGGATTGACATTCCATTAATATCCCCAATTTTTAGTTTTCTAAAGCAAGTTACAGGTTCTCGTCCCCTCAAACACAGATTAGTAACCATGGTCAGTCCACCAGGTGTCACGTCTTGTCACCATGGGAGTGTAAAGAAATTTTTGCTTATGGAGTTTATTACTCTTCTTAGTGAATATTTTAGTCCAATTTATTTAATTTTTCAAACATATAAATCAAAATGGACATGGATATATTTAACCAGCATAAAAAAGGATTCATAATTAGTAAACATTTTCAAAGCCAGAGTCTGTTTTATTTTTTTCTCTGATACTGACCTCTTAAAATGAAGACTTTAAATTGACAAATTTTAATTAAATCAGTCAAAGCATTATAGTCTTTTTAAAGAAATACTTTAATCCACTTTCAGTCACACATCATTTTTATGCATATCTTAATTAGCCAGGGTTGAGTGGCCAGGAAAATAGGGGTTCTAAAGTTTTAGAATAACACAAAATGGTAAATTTATCCGACTGGAAGACACACCATTTTCAGGAGAGCTCACCTTCTCACCAAATAAATTCCTTAGTATCTATCTATCATGGTCTTCAATTTTCCAAAGAAAATCCTGATTCATCACTGTTATGTCACTGGCCCTCTGCCCTATCCATCATTGCCTCCTGATTTCCCTGGGGATGGTCTAATATTTCACACTTAGGTGGAACATATCACATTTGATATCACAACATTTCTTGCACCCAGAAAGTACGAGCAAGAGAATGTATGCACTGACTTCAAATTTCCATACAAGACGTTTAGGTACTTAGAATTGAAATCGATCTCAGAAAATGTACAAAGAACTTTATTCAGGATTAAAATATGGGTCAATGTGTAAACATGATATGGCTTTGACTGCTAAACTAATTACTTAAAAGATTTACACCTGAATTGCTAACTTTTTAGGAGTTTGTATGCCTTACATTTAACATTCTACAGACACCTTCCATGTCAGGCCGTACAAGACAAACTCTATAACCTTAGTGTTATGATGGCAAAACAGCCCAGCTACACAATGGTCATAGCATTTGTTGGTCATTCTGGAATTTGTCTTTATCTATTTAACTCTCTCCCTTCCACTCTTGGCATTTGTTCTTCTAATAATTTATAAAATGCTTGTGTATTGAATTATTGTGTCAATTGTTTCAGATTAGGTTTTACTCCAAGGGAGACCGATTTCCTTTCCGTCATTTTCTCTGATGCTATTTTCAAATTTAGCCTTTCTCCCTTTCCTTCTGCTCTATAGGGCAATAATAAGTTGCAGAACTAGTCGTATTTCCCCTCATACTCCTATTCCCTCATCCTCTACTCATCATGATTGTCCGTTGCTACTGTCTCTGTTGTCTGGTTTCCAAATCCAGTCTCCTGTGGCTCCAGGTGGGGAAACCACCAGCCCTGCCCTATCCTGATATTTGACCCTGGGAGAACTCATCTGTGATGGGGTAGACTTATGATATAGAATGAGATGGGGACAATTCGAAATTAAACCACTTTTACTTTCATTGACTCATCTGGGCAGAGGTCTCAGTTGTTTTAGAAAGGGTGTGACAATTGTCTATGAAAGGGACATACAATCGTGGAAATCTGGAAAATCTCCTGACCTTGTGAGATGTATATGCAATTAGGGAAAGAGATATTCAACAAATAAAAACCATGCTAATAGAACGGGATGTTAAATACAAATAATGCTGTGACAAAAATAAACCAGGGAATGGACATACAGATTAATGTGTTTTGACAGGATATTTTAGGTATTTTGTTTAAGAACATTAACCAAGTATTGAATTTTGGAAAGAGCCTTGAATGAAGAGCCCATCCAATGACTTACATGAAGAGTGTTTTGCTGTTTAGGAGAGCAGTAAATATAGAGATCTTGTTATTTTATTGGAGAAAAAAAATTACCAAGGTACAGAGATGGGGTAGGCAACAAACTGGACTCCATGACAGCATGGATGAATCACACAGATACAATGTTCAGCAAAATAAAGTATTCTATGATCTCATGTGCATGAGGTTTCAAAATAGATACAGCTAATTAACCTAAGGTTAAAATAAAACAATACCTGTGAGAAGAAAGGGGAAAGCAGGTTGGTTCATTTGAGTAGTGTACAGTGTCTCATTTTGTGAACATTGAAGTATTCTCTTTGTAAACATTTATTGAGCTGTACAGTCATAATTGATGTATAATTCTGCAGCAATTTTGTAAGAATATACTTTAAAAATCTAAAAGCCAATGGAGGGTGATAAGCCACACACTAGAGAAAACAAAAATACCAGGAGAAAAGAAGCAAATAAATCTCCACCCTGGATGGGAGGAACATAATGCATTGTAGTAAATCAAGAGATATTTGCTGGTGCTTACTAATCCCTGCTCTTCCAAAACTCAACGCTGCCCAGGCTCTTAACTAGGAGGAGCTTAGAACAGAGTTAGGAAACAGATGGAGCAATTGAAATAAATTTTGTAAGCAATAACATAGTCTAAATTGGTGTTATCTATGTTGTTCTATGGAATATACTATAAATTATTAGTCAATAGGTAACAGCGAGAACATGTATGTCACGTGGACTTTTAAATTTATTAGAAATTTTATGAACATGAGCATTTATGAGCTAACATTTTGCTAATTAAGACTCATGGCTTAATATTCTGTGTCCTCGGGATGAGATCTGACAGCCTTGTGTTGGCTTATTCCTCTCTTCTTCACATAATTTATGCTTTACAAAATGATATATCTTAGGCACCTGGACATTCCTTGTTTCCCCTTAAGATCACACTTTGCACATTTTTAGAGTGGAAATTGCTCAAATTCTTAACATGGCTAATTCCCAGTCATCGTTTATATATCTCTTCCTTAGTTGTATAGCCTCTAATCTCCAAATATTGATTCGTGCCATTTGATTAAGAAATTGCATTCTTAATATAAAATGAAATTAAGAACAGAATGGGTTCTTAAAATGGAATGGTATTTTAAGAAATGTGAACTCATAAATTAAGACGTTTGGGGGGATTTTCCTAATTCATACCTTTCCCGATCTCTTTTTAAGACCATGATTGAACCCTTCACACCAGACACCGACATCCCATCTGTCACGTAGTGTCATCCTTGACTTCTGACCGCTCTCAGTTCCGGGATGAGCTGCAGTCGATGAGGACAGAGGCCGTGTCCTGCTCTCTGCAGCCCATAGAGCACCAACTGTGACTCATAGATGATGCTGGATGTCATCGCTGAATGCACAAATGAATGGAATGGGTAGAAAGAAGAAAGGGGGGGTGGGAGGACACAAAGGTAGAGACCTGGACTAGAAATCAGTTTTCTTTTCTTTTGTTTTTTTTCCAGAGGGTTCCTGATCCTGAACAAACATTCCTTGTTTGTTCAGGATCAGGCACTCAAAAGAATGTAGGGACAGGACTAGTTAAAAAGTAACCATGGTGATTCAAAAAGGAGTTTGAACTTTACCATGGTCCGTTTTTGTTTTTGTTTTAATTAAGTCATTTGTACATAGATCATGAATACATTTAAGCCATTATGGGATTCAAATGTGTTGATTATTTATACAAATTGGAGGGCTTACATCCTACTAATCAACGTAGCTTTCACCTCATTTACCCAATTACAGTGTTAAGGCATTTGTGTTCTACACCTGATAGATCCAATTTGTGCTTGCAATATGCTCCATAGGTGTGGTCGCCCCACAACCCTCCCTCTATCGACCCACCCCCAATTCCCTACTCCCTCCCTCTCCTCTTCCTCCTCCATCCTAGGCTATAGTTTTGTTTCATTTTTCATATGCAAATGTGAGTGATGGAGACCATGGTCCATTTTTGACGGTGAGGCTGATCCTCAGTTCCAGCTAATTTTTGTTATGTGATAATGCTGTCCAGCCAAGTGGCTAATCTGAGTTTTTAAAAGATAATCCTACACATGTATTTGAAATAGTAGCCGGTAAAATGAGAACCATCATTATTATTGCTATTGTTGATTTGTGAATGTTGCACCTCCCACGAGTGTACAATCACTCGCCTCCAGTTTCCAAACTATTCGTTGCTGATTTTCTACCGCAGTCTATTCTAGATACTTAATTTTCAGAATGATGATTCGATCTTAACGTTTTCTCAAAAGTATCCCTTTATACTTTCATGGCTTCATTGGAATATTCTCATGCATCTTAAAAAAGTCAAGAGCAGTTACTTTTCTTAATTTTTGATGGAACTGGTGATCTTGATATGAACTGATATTTTAATAAATGTGATGTCATAAATTAGGAAGTATTTGAGGATTTTCCTAGTTCATATCTTTCCCATTCTCATTTTAAGACAATAATGTATGGTCTCTTATCCTCTAATAATTCATTTGGTATTTATTTATTATTTAAAGATATCATCAGAAAAAATGAGTTGAATTTTAGTTTCCATTTTCTTTGAATCTGACCACACATCTCTATCATTTTTAAAATACTTTTATGCACCCAATTTAAAATAAGAAAACATGGAAGATTACATGCATCTACAAATATAATGACATACCTTCTTGAAGCATGACCTTAAAGAGCAGAAAAATACGATATTTAGAATATAACCTGTTTTATTTTTACTTACTGGGCCATAAATGGCTAACTCCATTGAGAGTTAGAATTACAGTTGAAACTTGTTTGCAATAATAGACTGTCTTTTTAAAAAAGTATCTGGTTTATCCTAACTCTGGTTTTATTATTCTGAGGCATTTAGCAGAATTTCCAAAGTTATTATTAGGCTAACAAAAGAAACACTCTTATAAAAAAAAAAAAAAAAAAAAAAAGAACTTTAACTCCAGAACTTTAAAATCTTACGTCAGCTTAAAAGCTGGAGTTAATGTTTCCAGAGAAGAAGAATAAAACAAAAACAGCATTGGAAAATAAACACTTCCAGACTCAGATAGCACCAGAAAAATATTTCACAAGCATTGCTAACTCTAAAAATTATAAGTAATATTTAATACTTTCCTAGAGTTATTTTGGTTTCCTACTAGTTTGTGTTAATTTACTCTAGAATCTGCTTCTCATTTGTCTAATGTATAATGTTTTTCTCTTCTGTTTATTCTTAGTCCTTAAAAATTTACAAAAGAGAGGCTAACAGCAAAGCTGACAAATTGAAGAACAAGTCTTTGCTATGTGATCCTCTCACTCATGAGCCTGAATCATCTTCATTAAACATATGTTTGCAATTGAGTCCTGCTGCACTCAATTATCTAGAGCAGTGATTCCTCAACAGAGTCCCACAGCACACTGGTGTAGCATGAGAGCATCTTAGATGTGCCACAAAAAAGTTTAAAGGTCAATAATTAAATTATTTTCAAAAGAAGTTCAAAGCAAATTGAGTATATTTTTGTTGTTGCACTCTTTTTATTTTTTTCAACATAATTTAAGTGTGCCATGGAAATTTCACTATAGGTTCAAATGTGCCATGAGATTAAAAGAAGGTTGATGAACACTGAATTACAGTAAGTAATTCAAAATAGAGAGCTTGGGTAAGCTAAGTAAATACTTATGGATATCATTTCACTTCTTATAGAAGATAAATGATTAGCTGCTGTCTCAGAAGGGAAATCAAGAGGAGATATTTTATAACATATTTTGTTTTTCTCTAAATTAGTTTTGCAATACATTTATCAAAATTTGTATTTATCATCTTCTATTTTTAAGTTGCTGTTCCAAACTAATATTAGAAAGTCAAATAAGAAACAAGGACCACAGTGGGGGCCTGGGCCAGATCCAAATGGGTTGGTTGAATCTTTTGAAGTGACCTACAGATTGTGCTAGAATGGTGATTACTATGGTTACCTTCAGAGAAATTTTAAAAATTAAAAAGGAAAATGTTACAAGTTGGTTAAGCATTTGCCTTTTCTATTACTACTGACTATGTTAATTACTGGTCTCATTGTTAAGATTGAGAAGATATCAAGTAAGAGTACTTTCTTCTTTACGAGAAGGGAATGCTCCTGCCCAAACATTGTTATTGGAGAATGATGTCATTCCACACTAGCTACGTAGCCCTAATCCAATTAACTCAACAACAGACCTCCCAACTACTATAATCTTATGATTTCTACTCTCAGGGTACCAATTAACTTTTCTTTACAATAACCTAATAGTTTAAAGCAATAATTTCATTTGTTTTCTATTCATATGTTACAAATTACTAAAAATGTTATACCAACACAATACTACTATCCCCTCTCAACTTTCATTTTTTAGGAGTCCAGCAATTCTATCTGTACTCAAGGTCTCAAAACTTTAAATCAAGGTGTTGGCTGGTTATGACTTTAGCCGTAGGCTTGAACTAGGAAAGATCTAATTCTAAATCTAGAGGTTGTTGGCAGAATTCCCTCAGAACTGAGATCTCCCTTGTACTGCTAACTGGTGACTGGCTACTTCTCTCAGCAACTAAAGATTGGTTCCCAATTTTTGTCAGGCACCCCCCTTCTGTCATAGTGATGGAGAAACACCCTGAGTCACAGCCATCTCTTGCTTCCAGTCTTTCTAACCTCCCCTTCTGAAGGTATCCAAAAAATTCCTAAAAGGCTCATGTTGTTAGGTCAGGATTACTCATATACTGTCTCTGTCTAAAGGCTAACTATACCATATGATATAATTATGAAGGGAAAACACACCAAATTATGCAATGTGCTTAGACACCTTTTGTATATGAGAAATCCTGTCTCCTGCAAACATCAATGAATCTCACAAATCTGCTGTTCTGGGTTCAGTTAGATGGTTTTTCTAGTCTGAGATATTAGTGTGGTCAGCTATAAATCTGAGATCAACGGGACATTTGGGAGTTTTATGTTGGCTGGCTTAGCCTGTGTTGTATTACTATAAATGAATAGCTGAAACTGAGTAATTTATGAAGGAAATGGTTTTGGCCATTTTGCCTCCTGGAAAATTGAACATCCAGTGACAGCCTCAGCCTGCTTTCACTCATGGCTGAGGGTGAGTGGAGCAGGGGTACCTGGTGATCACATGATGAGAGAGAACTTGGGAGGGCGGGGCCATGCTCTTTTTAACAAGGCCCTTGTGGGACCTAATAGAGTGAGAACTTATTGCAGTAGAGATAACTCCAAGCCATTCAGAAGGGAGAGGCATTGCCCCCATGACCCAAACTCTCTATATTAAGCCCCACTTCCAAATCGGCATCAAATTTCAATGTGAGGTTTGAGAGGACAAACATCCTAGTCTGTAGAGATGGCTTTTATTAGAAGGTTTAAGGAGAGGCCACCAGGGCCCGTCTTTACTTTGCCTCTCTTGCAATCTAGCACTTGTTGACGTGGCACTCTCCAAGGTCTGAGATTGAAGGTAATTAATTGTGCAAAGCCTCTCGAGACTCAGGCCTCTCGAGATTCATACATTGTCTCTTCTGCACACTGTGCCCCAAACCAGTCACAAGTCCCGCCCAGATTCATAAGTTGGAGAAACAGGCTTTACGTCCTTAATGGAAGGGAAGCATCTCCTGTTTTTCCTATCTACCACACTTGGTTTTTATCTCAACAGTGTTAATTAGGACAGAGAAGAAAAAACTTTATTGGTGAATATGTGTTCAGAAATAGGCAATTCCTCAACATTTATATGGCCTATGTTAAAAATTTAAGCTAAAATTGTACAGTGAACATTTTTGGATTGGAAGAACTGGAGAATAAAAATCTATAAGAACTGGATAAGCAAAACAATACAAAAGGAAGTCATTTCTTAAGTTCTCTGTAGATTGAGGATAAAAGGAAGACTGGGAGAAAGAACATTTTAGCTGAAACTAAATTTATTTCTTCTGTTTCAACTTTAGCTTGACTCAGAATGTTAAAATGTGGTATAGAGATTTTGGACTTATCATTCACTTTTTATTTCCCAGAAGATATTCATGTACGATTAATATAAAATACCCTAGATAGCCTTCCTCTGTAACCTCTGATTTCAATACTTCCATCTCTGTTTATCATAGAGGTTTGAGGAAAATTTGCAAACCTAAAAGCTTTCCCCCATCAATTCAGAATTTGTTTTGTGTCAACTGCTTTTCCTTGCTTTGCATACTCTCCCAGGAAGATAATAGATCAATGAACTGAATAAGGCACATCTATTTCTTCTTAGATTCATATAGTCTCTCTTAGACAATTTTTAGTTATACTTGCAACATAATATTAAGAAAGAAAAATTGAACACATATGTTCTGTAATCAATACAGGCATAATGGCACCCTGAGAAATATATAAATGGCTTTAAATAAAACAAGATTTGAATCCAATGATGGCAGGAAATTTTCTTGGGTGACTGTGTAGGAGAATGGCTTTAAACTATAGTGCAGTGAGGTGTTATTAAAACTGAACGTAATCTGAAATTTTGTAAAAAACCCTGAATTTTAAAGAGACTAACTTTTCAAATTCCAGGAATCTGGCAGCTGTAAGTTTTAGATTTGAAAGAAGCCATCCGCCTCCATACTGCTCTCTTAAATTCATCTCACTAACTTCACTCTCTTGGTTCAAGGAAAAGGTCATGTGACTGTTCAGAAAGTCTATGAAGTTGTTAGATATTTAAAAATAAATATTTATTCCTACATGTGCATTAAGGTGTACAATGTTGAAAATGTTAGCTTTTTTCTGAATAAGATTTTTCAAAAAAAAAACAAATCAATATGTCACAGAATTCTATTATTAAATGGATAAAACCACCTGACAATCTTTCTATACTCCTTCCACATAATTTTATGCCTCACATCTCCTGAAAATGTTCAATATAATGAGCTCCCTTTATAAGATAATCAGAGTTAAAGATCTAGAGTTTGATTTTATTTATTGAAGCAAAAAGTAAGTTTTGGGGAACCTAGTAAGTACCAGGCTTATATGGGAAATAGAGTGATGACCAACATATCATCTCTTGGCTCAGTGCCCTTAGCTCAGTGGTTAGGGCTCTGGCCGCGTATGCCAGGGATAGCAGTTTCGAACCCAGCCCAGGTCAGCTAAACAATAATTACAACTATAACAACAACAATAACACACGCACACACACGAATAGCTGGGTGTTGTGGTGGCCCCTGAAGTCCCAGCTACTTAGGAGGCTGAGGCAAGAGAATTGCTTAAGCCCAAGAGTTGAAAGTTGCTGTGAGCTGTGATGCTACAGGATTCTATTGAAGGCAACATAGTGAGACTCTGTCTCAAAAAAAAAAAGAAAAGCAAAAGCAAAATAACATCTCTTCTCCTACAGTGTTTATGTTCTATTTGAGGGAGGATGATAAATAATAAACGTGATAAGATGAGATGGTATGATAAGATATGTAGTATAATGTAATGTATCAAGCGATAGTAAGTTAAAGGAGGGTGCCGTGTACATTGCCAGAGCCCATCTACGTATTTGAACTCTGTATGTCCAGGCACATGGATCCAAATGTGTCCTACTGCCAGAATATGTGACTGGGGTCTCCTTCTGGCTCTCTGAGTGCTCTGGGCCTACAACAGAATAGATGGAAAAATGGGGAAAATATGACCAATTGATCTTCCATAATGTAATGAAGAGTGTCTAAATACCTTAGCTTCTTGTCTCCTCGGAAAAGACATCTTCAATATTGTTTTATGAGTTTACTAATTTCCCCAAAAGTCAGACTCCTCAATAACAGTCTTTAGTATTGACTGCTATATCTCCTGTTTTTCGCTTTCCCATTATATTCTGCTTGAAATCATTTATCAAGCAACGATTTACATCCCAACCCCTATCTCAGGGTGTGTTAATCAGGGTTATTCAGAAAACAGACTTACTAGTTCGGTCAAAAGAGTTTCATTATGAGATATCAGGTCACATGACCATGGAGGCTGAGAAGTTCATGATTGGCAAGCTGGAGGTCCAGGAAGGTTAGTGTTATAGTTCCTGCTCAAATCCAAAGCTTGAGAAATAAAGGCATAAATCCCAATATTAGTATGAAGGCCCAAGATCCAGGAGTGTTGATGTTCAAGGGCAGGAGAAGACAGGCATCCCAACGTAATCAGAGAGAAAATTTACCCTTCATTTGTCGTTTTCACCTGTTCAGACCCTCAACATTGGATGCTGTTTATCCGCATTGGTGAAGGGGAGTTTTTTAACTCAGTCCATCATGTCAAGTGCCAGTCTCTTCCAGACACACTCTGACTGGCACATAGAAAAATAATGTTTTCCCAGCCGTCTGGGCATCCTTAGTCCAGTCATGTTGACAGATAAAATTGACCATCACATAGGGCTTGCTTTTGAATAAATCTAATCTAAACAAGAGATTAAGGGCCAATGAAAAATACTTTCTATAGAGTAGCAAAAAAGACCCTTTTATGAGGTAGCTTGCATTTAAACACTTGACCTCAGGTTAGGCACCAATTTGGCTCTTGAAGTAAAAGGAAAATAATTTGGACATGAAGCAAAGGAAACATTCGAGCTAAGGAAACAGCCCAACGCACAATCCCCAGTCAGTTGAAATGAGACTATGGGTAGAGCTGGTGAGCAAAGAGCATGTGGGTCAGAGAAGATGTGTTAGGGGAGTTGAGGGTAGACATGTCAGACATTGGAAAACCTTTGGGTTTTTCTATAAATGAGATGTCAAACCACTGTAAGGCTTTGAGCAGACACGTAGCATAATTTGACATGTTTGATTGCTGCAATATCAAAGGATACAAAGGCAGAATGCACAAGATAACAAATGTTATAGGCATAGATTGAGTATGAAATTTTAAGACATTTATATACATTTTGAAATGTATATAAATGGTTGGCACCCTCTATATACACACAGACACTCCCACACACCCATATTTAAATCACTCCGGAATTGTTTTTGTTGTTTTTTTTTTTAGAGACAGCGTCTCACTTTAACACCCTCGATACAGTGACATGGCATCACACCTCCAACTCCTGGGCTTAGGCGATTCTCTTGCCTCAGCCTCCCAAGTAGCTGGGACTACAGTTGCCTGCCACGACACCTGGCTATTTTTTTTGTTGCAGTTTGGCAGAGGCAGGTTTGAACCCACCACCTTCGGTACGTGGGGCCAGTGCCCTACTCACTGAGCCACAGGCACTGCCCATCACTCTGGAATCTTAATGAGAAATACAGTGGGAAGGGAAGTTGACACTCTATTCCCAAACAGTAGAGAGTCCTGATATGAAGCAAGTGATAGTTCTGAAAAAGAAGATGACCTGACAAGCCTGTGGATACTGTGATCAGGACCCAGGATGGTACTACATTGAAGGCAAGAAGGAAACAGGTTCTGATGTATTGCAAACATAGAGTGAACAGGGTATGGTGGTAGCTTATACTTTAGCTACGAGGGAAAGTAACAGGTTAAGGTGTATTCCAGGTTTTAGGTGTGTTCAAATGAAAGAATCGAAATTAGGAAAAGCTACAGGAAGAATAGGTTGGCAAAAAGGATCAAGAGTCTTGATGAAGCCTTATAATTTCATAACATCTATTAGAAACCCAAGGCTTTGCTATCATCTGCACAAGCATGTTTATACATTCAAACACCATATCCAAGATTTCCATGTATGAGATTGGTCAGCATTTTAGAATATTATTTAAGGTAGGGAAGAAAATAGGAATGGCCATAGAACATATATTTATGTTGCATTTATTTAAAATGGACAATGTTTTTACCTAAAATTTGAGTTAAAACCAATATAAATTGTAAATTATACCAAGATACTTTTCTTATACTTCCAAAAATCCTTCACTTCTCCTTCTATATTGTATTCAGGGAAGTGCCAATGAATCATACATCAATTTGACAAATATTTGTTAAAACCTATGAGATCCTAGTAATACATGGCAAAATGAAAAAATGCCAATTTCCCCACGAGGGTGCATATTATCTTGAGAGAAACAGATATTAAACAAATAACAAAAATCAATTCTAATATAGAATGTGATGAAAAATGTAACAAGATAAAATTTAGCTTTATTGAAAGAGTGTGAGAGCCACATCTGAGGAAGAAACCTTTAAGCTGGGACCCAAAGAGACCATCAGAAGGAGGTTAGAGCATGTGTGATGTTTTAGAATCAGGTGCACACAACTGGAGTTAGGAAAAGTTCATAGAAAGATAATAGAAAATTAGTTTGAAAAGGATTGCAAGAGCTAAAGTGGTATATAAATGTACATTACTATTAATGTTTGCAGTGACAGTGTCTAAATGTCAGAAAAGTTTATGCCTGGCTGAAAACTCAGTGGCACAGAAGCTTTGAATGCAGTCACATGGCTATAACAACAAGCAGTTCCCCATTGCAGCTCTGAATGTGGGGGCGTGCTGCAAGGAACTAGAGAAAAGAGTAAAGGGGCCAAGTCTTGGAAAAAGCAGGTAATAAAAGTGTGGGCAAGATACAGATGCTGATGCCTGGGGAAGGCCAGGGCACGGGCCGAAGCTGCTATTCCTTTATGCTACTGAAAGGCAACTGAGTGTCGTCCAAGGCAGCTGAGCATGACTGAGGGAGCCAATGAGAGAGATTCATAAAGCAACCAGGTAGGCACCAAATGCCCACCCCGTCACAGGGTAGGGGTGTGCTAACAGCACATCTCTCCTGCTCAGATCTTGATGTCCACCTATTCAGACATCTAGAAATTGAGTCCTTAATCATTTTTGGATTCTACTCTTTATCGTATAGAATCAGCATTCCGTGACACTTTTCATTATCGGCCTCCCATTATTTCTACTCTTTAATCTGGCTTACAAAGCCTTACAGGGTTCAGTCCCTGATAACATCTTCAATTTTGCTTTCTTCCATCCTCAACTCTAATGTTGCATTTTTGTTACATCCAACTTCTTTTTATTCCCCAAATGAACCTTATGTTTTCTCAAACTGAACTTCTACTTACCTTTCACGTGCCAACTTAGGTATTTCCTTCAGAAATCCCATCCTGATCTCAATTCTGGATGATGGGATGTGGTCTATGTGCCCACAGGAACCTCTGGATGATAATTGTATTGATTGGGAATTATAAATAGTTAGAATCCACCACAACTTTTTTAGATGAAACAGGTTTTACAAATAGTGAAGGAGTTTTAAAACATATTATACTTTTTTTGAGAGTTCCACCAGGAGGTGGGTTTCGTATTTTCTTCCTTTGAATCTGGACTCACCACAGTGACTCAATTTTAACCAATGGGCTATGTGAGACGAGGTGCCAAACTACAGAAGAACTGGCGGTATATCAGAAAAGGTCATGCTGCTTCCACCTCGTGTGCTGCCGTAGATAGAACGTGAACAACTGATGCCTTGGGATTTCTTGCCCTTGTCCTGAGGACACCAGACCCATCTGTGATCATGTCATTTACTTTAGCAAACTTTTGTTCTGGAGACTGTCTCATTCTGTCATCCTGGGCAGAGTGCTGTGACATCAGAGCTCACAGCAACCTCTAACTTTTGAGATCCTCTTGCCTCAGTTTTTCTATTTTTAGTAGAGAAAGCATCTTGCTTTTATTCAGACTGGTGTTAAAGTCCTGAGCTCAAGCAATCCACCTACCTTGGCCTCCCTAAGTGCTAGAATTACAAGCATGAGCCCCTGTGCCCAGCCAACAAAGCAAACTTTTCAAGTGTATCATTTGGAAGATTATCTGGGTAGCTCTGAGCTAACCATATGAAACCTTTAACAGCCTTCAGATTTATTTGGTTAGAAGCAGAAAAAAAAATTAGAGAGGTTTAAAGAATAATGGGGATTTTAATTGAGAGCCTCTGATACTAATTGTGATGTTCTGGGGGACTATCAGAGGACCTATAAGAAGACCTGGGGCAAAGAACTATTATTGGAAACCCCTCAGTGGAAAAGAGAAATGGGATGCTCAGTCCTACATCTGCAAGGGACTTGACTTTGTCAACATAATGAGCTTGCAAGTAGATTCCTCTTCAGAGCTTCGAGTAAGAAGGCAGCAGGCTGAGAACTTTGAGCATCAGATGCTGAGTGGAGGACCAGCCCAGCCTGTCCAAATTTCTGACGTAGAAAATGGTGAGATATTAAGTAGGTGTTGTTACTACTATGAGTTTTCAGTAATTTGTTACACAGCCTAGAAAACTAATGCTTCCTGAGTCACTGTATTAAAACTCTTGAGTACCGCAAGACGGCCATGCAAAGAGAAGGCTGAGGATGCTTGGAAAGGGCAGTGTAGGGGTGCTGGATGACAGTCTCAGCGGAGATCCCAGCTGACAGCAGCAACAAGAGTCAGAATGTGAAGGAAGACACTGCTTAACGATCAAGCTCCCAAATACAGTGTGACTTTGAGCCATCCCTTCACAGCAGTGGCTGAAATCATTCTGATGCAGAATCAAGCCATCTCCGTTGTTTTATGTATGGACAAATTTTTTAGGCCAAGTGTATACATGTGCAAAAAAAAAAAGTCATTATAAACTGCTCAGTGGAGTGATAATTTATTATGAAGCATTAGCAGCTAAATTCTACCAGTAAATACATGGGTATTAAGTAACTTACAGAACCAGAACTTCTCCTATAGTGAACAAGAACAATGATTGAATTCAAACAGTCAGGTGTACCCAGATGGAAAAGACATGCGTTATATAGTATAAGACCGTTCCCCAGAACAGTAGAAACCCCAGAGTTGTAGACCTGCAGTTCTGCATGTAGGAGGCTTGTAACCAAAGACGAGGCACTACACTTCCAAAACTCCAAAAGGTGGGGAAGCCCCTTCCACTACCATCAACCCTGGAAGAGTTGGTCTGCTGTGCATTCTTCAACACATTGCCCACACCCACCCGCAAGACTGCAAAAACTTAATCTTATGTGGACCGCTCGAGGCTATTGCGTCTATAAATTGTGTATTTTTTTGGCTTCACGTCTCTATATTATAGGAAGAGAAAGCAGAAGTGGGTGAGAGTGGATGTGAGTGAGCTACAATGTCTGTAAAATGTCCCATGGCATCATCCACGTGTCCGTTCCTTCATTGGAACTCAAGTACCTAGAAGGAACCAAAGGGGTCCTGTTCACGTTTATATCTTCTATATCTAGCAGAGTGATTGATACAGAGTTGGCATTGAATATGTAGATATTAAATTAATAAAAGTTTTTATCTATGTCTTCAAAAATACATTAATAAATGTGATACACCACATAAAAAGAAGGAGAAATAATGACCATATATATAATGAACTAAATAGAAGTAGAAAAAGCATTCTGCAAAATCCAGTGCTCATTCATGATTAAAACCTTCAATAAACTAGGCAGAGAGGAACATATTTCAAAATTTCAAAAGCCATACATGACAAACGCACAGCCAATATCACACCGAATGGGGAGGTTGTATGTGTTTCCAAGAATTTGCACATTTCCTCTGAAACTTCTTGTTTATGTGCCTAGAGAGTTTCATATCTCTATTTAAAAGAGATATTCTGTCCCCATGGTATTACTTGTAAATCTCCTTTTTTGTTTCTGATTGAGTTTATTTGGGTCCTTCCTCTTCTATCCTGGTGTAAGGTACAGATCGGTATTGGCTCAGAGAAAGAGGTGACAGGGGAGAAATTTTAAAGTAACAAGGCAGAAATTACAATACCTGTTACAATCCTTTCTGGTAATACCATGAAAAACAAATGTAGTGTGCTAAGGAACTGCGTATCTAGAGACATTAAATGGGTTCTCTGCTTCTCTGAAAAATGACAGGAATTACCTGAACAATGAGCAGGAATTACCTATGATAAGCAAGGGAAAGGTAAAATATTCAGAAAATATCACATCAAATATGGCCAGGAGGAACAGATTTTTGTTTTCAAGGCACTGAGTAACAATGTAGGCAAAGTAAGGAAAGTGAGAAAAAATTATGAGAGAGACCTCTGGGACAGCGCCAGGCTTGGAGTCATGTGGAGCGCTAAAATACTTAGATTTGATCCTGAAGACGGATGAAGGATTTTCAGCAGGTAGAAATGATATGATTTAGATTATATAGCCATGTGACCACCACAACTATGAGCTTGTGCTCCTAGAATCACAGTAGTAGGGGCCCCTATTTGTGTGAAAGTTCCCAATTAAGGGGCATACTTTAATTACAGGCTCTAACCTACAGTCTCGAAAGGGTCTCCAAACCTAATGTATCATGTTAACACCATTGCAGAGACAGAGCTTTATAGATGTGTATAATGGCTGCACAGTTTCCTGTATCAGCTGCAACCTTTGAAATTAGCAGTAGTGGGGACACCCCATTCCATTGTGCAGGTGTGATGTGAAAATACGCTCTCCCTGGCACATTCTGAATTCTTTATATCATGCATGCTCTGTCTACTTCTGTCTGTGTCTGTATCTAGTCCTCTTTGTTGTGTGTGTTAAATAGAACATCCTTATTTAATTGCACGTGTTGTATGCATTTGTGTGCATTTGTGTTGTTTTTTTTTTCCAATTTATAGAGACTTAGAGGAAAATACCTGAAATGATACAGTAGGAATAAATGATGAAATACCATTTGGCCACCTTTTCTGATAGGACTTAGAGAAGGAAAGGACAAACATGAATAAGAGAGGCAGAAAGCTCATATTGTACTATATGAATACAAAATATAATTTCTAAAGCACAGGAATAGAGGCATATTTTATTCTGAGTTTCATAGAGATTCTACTATGTCTTGCTGAATTACATTTTATGATCATAAAACATTCTAACATAGTTGAAGGGATTATTGCCCACTGGCATTAATAAATTCCAAACTAAAATGAAGTGTCCATTGGGAAGATACTTAGAATTTGGAGGCTAAACTTTAACTTATGGTATGGAAAAAGTCAAATGATACATTAATTAAATTAATATCTTGCCCTATCCTAGGAGGACAGAAGTTAGAAATATTAGCATAAATGTTAGAGATGAACTTCAGCATTAGAAATACATAATTTTTTAAATTAAAAAAAGAAATTATCCTATGAAGTAGATATAATAGCATCATTAAAATGTACGATTGAGGTCTAACTTCATGTTCTAGAGGTGATCAATTATTATTATTATTTCTGGAATATAATGCAAACCTTAACCAAAACAATTAAAAATTTAAAAATGTTTCGTTTGCAAAATATGAACTTTTAAATTCTATATAATTCCAAAAGCATTAAATGGTAATATTTATTTTAACATTTTGATAAATCACATGTACAATTAAGTAAAATTTAGTTTTAATTATATAAACTTACCTGAAAGATTTTCATCTTAGGACAACTAGTTTAGCAAACACATTAAATATTATTTTAGAAAAACAAAAATGTTTCACTTGGGTTCTTGCCTCAATCTCACCTATTTTTTAGATACAATTATGATATTAGCAGTTACTAATTTATTAGCTATTATTATAGTATATTAATTAGCTATTATTAGCAGTTACTATTTATTCTTTAGTGTAAGCAAGCTTATGAAATTAGGTTTTAATACCTGAAGGAAAATCAACATATAATGAGAAGAATTCCTAAAGAAAAAAATTAGAACATCTCAAAATCTTTTTAGAGATGACCTTTGTATAAGTAAGGAATCTTTCTCCCATAAAGTGCCCAACTTCAGACATAAGGTGAAATATCTTAGAAGTCAATGAGAACCATTTTTAAAATTTATGAATTATTAGAAGAAGGATTATTGCATATTTATTGCCTAATTATAAATCTAGTTAAAAGTTATGTTCTCTATTGAAAATATTGTCAACTCATTCCTTAGATGAGATCAATCAAGATCATATGTGTATAACACAAAACCAAACAAAAAGTTCTGCATATTTCCATGTAGACACTCCAACTAATTTTCCTTTACTTCACATTATGCTATTGCAAAATATCTCTATGAGAATTATTATAGTCCTTTTTAAATAATATTTGTGTTATTGTTAGTTTAAAATTTTCTATTTATTTTATATTTATCTCATTTATTTCATTATTGTTTTAATACTATGTTTCAACTAACATAACTGCTTAAATAAAATAGTATGATTAAATTTGTTTTCAAATACATTTTACTTTGATCAATATTTTGTTCATGTTGATTACCTCTTAGAATAGCAAATGAAATATTCAAAAATAATTAAATAGTCATAAATCTAATCTGATTTTAATACTATGTAGTGTTTATAATGGTATAATCAATAATATTTCACACTATGAAATCTTTCTGAAATGAGAATGGTTGAAAGATTATATCTGAAAATTTTTTAATAAACTCTTCCTGCCTCTCTGTGCATATGAATATATATTCAAGATGTCATTACTAATTTATGGTATTTTATATGTTTTATGTTGATTATATTCACAATATAACCATTGATTTCTGAAAATGAAGATGTTTGTAAAGTTGCATAAGTAAAAATTTACTGTATTCTTACAGAAACATGGAAAATGTACTTGCCTTTAAAATCATTTAAAACTCTGACTTTTAGAAAAACTTACAAATATATAATAATTAATTTCTCAACTCCACACCTAGTGTGTGCGTGTGTGTGTGTGTGTGTGTGGTGTTAAGCACTGGTTGTTTAGTTACCATGTATATGAGTCTTAATATATTTTAGGAAAATGTATATAAAGAGAAATTTTAAAATGTCTATTTGTCAATATTCTCTAACACTAAATGAATTAGGGGAAAGTAGAATCATTGTGATAAAGATAGGTATGTTTTGCAAATGTAACACATTTAAAAATACATAAAACCTCAACATTTTGATAGTAATATCATTTAGTAAATAAAGGAGATTATAAATCAAATCATTTTTCTCTTACTTTATATTATTCATATATAAATCAATACTAGTATCTGGGAATGCATTAGTTATCTATTGCTGCATAATTAATTGTCCCAGAACTCAGTGGTTTAAAGCAAAAACCAGTTATGATCTCATAGCTCTGTGAATCAGTAATCTGGGCATAATGTAGCTGTGTCCTCTGACTCTGTATCTCTGACACACTGTGATCAGTGGTGGCCAAAGCTCCATCTTCTCCAGACTCTATCTGGGAAATTCCCTTCTGTGCTCACTCGTGTGGTGGTTGGTGTGATTTGCTCCCTTGGGCTTTCAGGATGCAACGTTCAGTTGCTGGCTGGTCTATATGTTGGCTGGAGTCTCTCCTAAGTTCCCTCCATAAGTCATGTCATACAATGCCAGCTGGCATTATCACACTGACCAAGTGAGAGAAGACAAAGGAGTACCAGCAGGATGGAGGTGGCATCTGTCATCCCTGACATGTTTTGCTTGTTAAAAGAAAAGCACGATATTAAGCCTGCACTCAAAGGAAAGAGAAGATTCTACAGAGGGTCAAAACCAGGATGCAGGAATCTTCAAGGGCCATTTTCAAGTATGTCTACCTAAGAGCTGGGTAACTAAGTTCTTGCTACATAAGGTTTTTCCACATTTAAGTGAATGAGAAATAATCCCAGAGACCTGTGGAAAAGTGTCACAGAAGCAAGCATTAGGAAATTACATTCTTTGGCCAACAGAGTGTCACATTCTGTTCTCCTTCGAATAATATTTATTTGCATGTTTCATGGGGAACTCATAACCACAACCTGTCAAAAATAAAGGCCCGGTGCAATGAATTATCGCCTGAACGGATCCTATTCAGTATTACCAGGTTCTATAAGTAAAGAGGTTCTGTCCAGTTAATTAAGCACAGATTTCACTTCTCAACAGCATTTACCTTCACTTCACTGCTTACACCTTGCTTCCTTTTTCACTTCCTCATTCAGAGCAGTTGAAAAGAAGAGAATAAAACACATCACTATGAATTGTCCACATCCAAAGAAAACACTGCAAGGAAAATCCATATTTCTTAGAAGCTACATTAAAGTAAAGGTACATTCTAGTACCCTGTATTAGAAAGCGGCTGGTACACTAATGCATACAGGGAATCCAAGCCGAAAATAAGAATAAATATTCAGGGAAGACACTTTTCAACTTGTCCAACCACTGTTCCTAGTAAATGTGGAGAGATATAGAACATTTGTCTACTTATGCTGAGTGATTCATTAATGTTCAACTCCCTCTGATGATAATGGAACTGTCTACGCACATTATTGGAAAAATGTAGCCCTGGAGAGTTAAAAAATTGTAATGCAGGCAATAATGTGCCCCTGGAGGAAATGTATGACCTCCTCACTATATTAACTTTGTATTGTCTTTGCTTCCATGATTACTTAAGAAAACCTATAAAAAGGTCTATTAATATTTTAGTGAAGTGTTGGAAAGGTTATTACTTGGGATCTGTAAGGGAAAATCAAGTAAATGACTAAAGACTTTAGATTCAATAATTATTCTACACTGAAATATTTACCCAATACACGTTCTTTGGATTTGCCCTGTGATCGTATTAGATATGAATATTTTTAAGAGGAGTTTGACCATACAGTTTAGCTGCGGTATTAAATTAATGAATAAACAAGTTAGCATTGTGTATCTACTGTATTCAAATACTGTTTGGCAAAGAAAATTAAGATGATGTCTTTGAAAATATCAACAGTATGTTAATTCAATTTATATGCCAGTTTAGTATATACCAATATATACCTCTGTTTCACCTCTGAAAGGCTGGTATGATCTTTGGAATGCTTCATTTAAATAGCAACAGCAAGACACGTGGCACAGCTGGAAGAATTATGAATTCATAGTTTCATTCCTTTAAGCAGGTTTTTGTCAAAGCATGCTCACTATCCCATTCAACTGTAGAATGGCGCTTCTCCACAAGTCATCCCTGCAGTGATTCCAATTACCTGCGCTATGTATAAACATGCATATTCCAGCCAAAAATAACCATCTGTATCAAAATCTCTAAGGGACAGCCAGAAAATTTCCATTTTCTACCAAATTTCTTTGTGATTATTATAAACACTTGAAGTGTGAGTATCACTTCTCTTAGCTGTTCTGATTTATACCTCTTAGCCAGAGAGATCAACTCTCATTTGTGAAACTAATAGTGAAAGCTTGGCATAATCGGAAGGTAAATACATAGAAAAGTAGTAAATGGTCAATTGTCCTAAAATGCACTACATTTTGTTAGTTGATATCAATTACTGAAATTTTTCCATGTATCAGGTACTGGACCAAGCCTGTTAGTAATAAATATACCTTAAATCAGTAGGAAAATCTCTCCTATAAGAATAATTTTTTGTCTTGGTCTTATTTTATTTTGACTCCCTAATTTACAAATAAAGAAACTGGGACCAAGACAGTGTATTGCCCTAATATCACATGAACATTCATAAGAAGAGAGATGCAAAACCAGGTGAGTTTCATTTAAGTTGCCAGCTTCTTAACTTTCATGCTACCCGGGAGAGGATATAAGTCCTGCAAGGGTAAGAGAAAGTTTTGCAGGGAAATACACGTCCTGTTGAGTGTTGGTATTCAAGGAAGTGGAACTCAGTAGTCACTGAAGAATGACTGGAGTTGAAATAAGTTTAATAAAGGAGGGCGAGCATTCCTGCTTTGCTCAAGTATGTAGGTAAATCTTAAAGCTGGACAGAACCATGATGTGTGTGACACAAAGTATTGAAGTAGAGCAGTAGGCAGCCTTGTCATCTTGGAAAAAGATTGAATATTTCTTTGGTGGCTTGGAAGTTAGAATTTTTACCTTCGACAATGTGAGGAAGGGAAATCTGTTTATGTGGGAGGTTTGGATCAGAATCTTTCTTCTACACATACTTGTTATTATATCTGAAACATTTACAACATGTGTCCACTCTGTTTTGACTCTCTTCCCCTTGGGCTTGATAGATCTCACTCCCTGTGATTCCCTTTCACCCCTCTATTGGTTATTGATCTCCTTGATTCATTTCTCCTTTAACATAGGTTGTGTTCTGCATGATACATAAATATGGACTCCAATAGCTTGAACAATGATTTCTGCCAGGCATTTCTTAAAGTAGGGTCCAATAAAGGTAGTCTTTATATGGCTTAACAGTAACAATTGGTGCCAATCCAATCTCAGTCATTATCATTATCTTAATCATCATCATCCTTTTCTGGCTTTATTAATAGTTGTAAAAATTTTAGAACTCTTTCATATGGAGCAGCCTCATTCTCTAAAGATAATTTATTTATTTTCTAATGGATTGATTAAAGAATGGATGTGTGAAATAATCTTAATAATTAAAAATGAGAGGAAGGCTCGGCACCTGTAGCTCAAGTGGCTGAGGTGCCAGCCACATATACCAGAGCTGGTGGATTTGAATCCAGCCCGGGCCTGCCAAAGAACAATGACAACTACAACCAAAAAATAGTTGGCCGTTGTGGTGGGTGCCGATAGTCCCAGCTACTTGGGAGGCTGAGGCAAGAGAATCACTTAAGCAAGGATTTGGAGGTTGCTGTGAGCTGTAATACCCAGGGTGACAGCTTGAAGATTTTTCTCAAAAAAAAAAAAAAAAAAAAAAAAGAGAGAGAGATAGAAGGCAAGAATGGTTCTAGGAAAGCTTACATCTCTGATTTTTTTTTTTTTTTTTTAAGATACACATGAAGAAAAAGTCATTGTTTGTTTTGTTGGGCATTTTCAGCTCTTGACTTTATTCTTGCAATAGATGCATGTGTCTTATCTCCTTTGAAGACCTCTAGTCCAAGAGCAAACTGGCATGCCAAAGATGGTAGGATAAAGCAAAAGACAAAAAAAAAACTTACATCTATAGTGATATGTTGAGTGACTGTTTCTCCAACCTTGGAACTTGATGTAAAATATGACAATAATTTTTTCTTATATTGAAATTATATTATATTATTTATTTATGTATTGACGTTTTGGCCAAGGTGGGGCTTGAACCCACCACCCCTAGTATATGGGGCTGGTATTTTACTCCTTGAGTCACAGGTGCCACCCTATTGAAATTTTTTCTGTTTTTTTTTTTGAAAATTTTCTTTCTTTATTTATTTTATTAAATGACAGCTACGTATTTAGTGCAATCAAGGGGTACAATGTGCTGGTTTCATGTACAATCTGAAATGTTTTCATCTAACTGTTTAACATAGCCTTCATGGCATTTTCCTTCTTTTTTTTTTTTCCCCAGTGGTAAGACAGAATTTATTTACAGAAAAGACTACAGAAAACATTAAAGCTCCTGGTAGAGACAGAGAACTCAAGTGGGGAGAGAAAAGCTCTCTCTGTTTCTCTCCCGGTCTTTCTGCGTCTCCCTCTTTAGGCTTTTAGTCTTGGAGTATACATAGGTGTACCGGTTCCTTGGCCAGGAAACAAATGAACACAGTCCCGTCCGCCAGGGGCAAGGTGAAGGAATGTATCAATGAATGAACACAGTCCCTTCTGCTGGGGCAAAGTGAATGAATGTATCAATGAATGGACACAGTCCATTCATGAAATTGAGGCCTAGGAAATTCACATGAAATTGACCTAGGCATAGGAAATGGGGGTCCCACATTTAGTCCTAAGTGTAAAGTGAAGGAGACACCAAGGCACAGGTGTCTCCTTGGCAGTTGTCGGGCCTTTATGGCTATTGGAGTCTCCAGTTGGGGTTGGAGGTCCCCCTCCTTGCCTGTCATCCAGCCTGCTGGTTCTTCAGCTGGCTGCTGCAGCACAGACACCGCCAAGGAGGAGGTGGCAGGTCCGCCAGCTCCACAGAGCTGGCTAGGGCGCCAAATATCCTGCATCAATTCTCCCTCTCTGAGTAGATACTCTAACTGCTGTTAGGGAAAAAGGGTGAAGACTCGATCTAACTGCTTCCTGCTGAATCGGGCGATGATAGAAGGGGGCAGTTAGGGTTTCTCCGGAGGGAGAGTGATACAGGGGTTCATGGACTGGAACCATCTTTATT